>PVJX010032290.1:0-20538 GCA_004027295.1 Dolichotis patagonum | reverse complement strand
CTCAGACAAAGGACTTCTGTCTAGAACTTATAAAGAATTAAAAAAAATCAGACCCTCGAAATTCAAAGACCCAATCCAAAAATGGGCATCTGAAATGAATACACAGTTCTCAGATGAAGAAATACGAATGGCAAATAAATACATGAAAAAATGTTCATCATCATTAGTCATGAGAGAAATGCAAATTAAAACCACACTCTGCATCCATCTCACTCCAGAAAGAATGGCCAAGGTAGAAAACACTACCAACAACAAGTGTTGGAGAGGCTGTGGGGAAAAAGGAACTCTTCTTCACTGTTGGTGTGAGTGTAGACTGGTGCAACCATTGTGGAGGTCAGTCTGGAGATTCCTCAAAAAGCTGGGTTTGGAAGTCCCATTTGACCCAGCTATTCCGCTTCTAGGCATATTCCCAGAAGAACTGAAAACATCATACCACAGTGATATATGTGCACCCATGTTTATAGCAGCACAATTTGTAATAGCCAGATCCTGGAAACAAACTAAGCGCCCGTCAACTGAGAAATGGATAAAAAAGTTGTGGCATTTTTATACAATGGAGTACTACTCAGGTATAAAGAATGATCACATCAAGATATTTATAAATAAATGGATATGACTTGAGACCATTCTCTTAAGAGAAATAAACCAAACTCACAAGTGTAAATACCTATAGTCTCCCTAGTATGAGAGTTGATAAGAGTATATAAGACTTTATGGTAAGCATGAGTCCCCATCTCATAGCTTTGAAGCCTTCCATTATTTTCAATCATCAGTTGGAATGGTTTTATTCTGTTTTGTTTGACTATATCATGCATGATGATATGAACAGCTGTTTTGAAGAAAACAAAACATTATGACAGCTATTAGTGATTTAATATTATCCCTCTTAGAAGTCCTACCATGCTTCTTTTGTTCTACTACCATTGGATCTATCTATGACATTGTGTCTTATTGGGATTTAAATATGTGTGATAGTTTAAACAAAAATTTTTTTTATCAAAAATGAGATATTATAGTACTCATTGATTATTTTCTGTTATTTGGTCCAGAAAGCCTGTAATTCTTTCACTCTATGCATGGCTTTATACTATTGTGTTATATTTGATATTATTGTATTTGAAACTATGCTCAACTATAGCAGAGTAAGTGTTATGGTGTTAGCTACTGTTGATGTCCAGTTGTCTTAATGTAAAGTACTGTGTTGCCTATGTTGTCCTGTTCTGATCTGCTCTGTACTGCTCTCTTTTGTTTTATTCTCTTTCAAATAAAAAACTTAAAAAAAATATATTCAGGAGATCGAATGCTTCCAAATTTATTTATGGAAACCAGTATGATCCCCAACCTGGACAAAGATTCAACTAAAATAGGAAAACTATAAGGCAATCACCTTAATGGTCATAGGTGTAAAAATTAGCAATAAGATTTTAGCAAGAAGAAAGCAGTATTTCAAAAAGATCCATGTTTAATCTTGGAGATGTAAGGATTATTCAACATATTTAATATATGTGCTGCTAAAGCGAGCACAATTCAACATATTTAAGTCAATAAATGCAATACACCACATAGAAGCAAGTTCAAAAATCACCATATCAATAAATACAGAAAAACCTTTCAACAGAATCCAACAATACTTCATGATAAAAACTCTAAAGAAAACAGACACAGGAAGACTATACATGAATATGATAAAAACTATTTAGACAAACCAAAATACACTACACTAAATAGGGAAAAATTACACTAGGGAAAATTACACTAAATATGGAAAAATTAAAAGTCTTTTCCAAAAATCAGGAATAAGACAAGGGTGTCCACTATCACCACTTATGTTCAAAATCATACTTGAAATATTAGCTGGATACATTGGGTAAGAGAGAGAAATAAAATGAATATATTCAGAAAATGAAACAGTGAAATTCCATTGTTTTCCAGATAACATCATACTTTACATATAAAGCCAAAAAGATTACACCAAAAAACTCTTAGAATTGCTAACCAATTATAGTAACATAGCAGGAATCAAAGCAACACAAAAATTATTAACATTCTTGTACACCAATAATTAATTTGATGAGCAGAAAATTATGGAAACAATATCATTCACAGTGGTTTTAAGAAAAGTGAAATATAAGGAATTAACCAAACCAATGAAGTAAAAGACTTCTACAATAAAATTAAAGTACTCTGAAAAAGGATCTAGAAGAAGATGTCAGAAAATGGAAAGACGTTCCCTGTTCCTAGATACGCATAATCAATAGTGTCAAAATGGCCATGCTCTCAAAACTGTCATGTATAGTCAAAGCAGTCTTGGTAAAAATTCCACAGAGAAAAACACAATAATGAGAAAACAATACTAAAAGCCATATGAAAAAGAGGCCTACAACAATCGTAAAATCAATTTGGGGCAGTGAAACAAAACAGCACAACATATCTGATTTCAAGTTATATTACAAGTTTATAGTGATAAAAGTAGCATGGCAGTAAAACAAAAAATGCATTAATTAATGGAAGAGAATAGAGTTCTAAACACTTCCAGTCATGTCTGGTTATTTGACCTTTAAAAAAGGGGCCAAAGAACATATAGTAGGAAAGATACACTGTTCAACAGTTGGTACTGAGAAAACTAGTTATCTAGATTGAAGCTGGACCTTTATCTCTCACCATATGGTAAAATAAAATGAAAGTAATCAAAGATTGAAATATTTAAACAGAAACATTAAACCTACTGGAAAATTAAGTAGATAAAATACTAGTGGATATATAGAAGCAGGAAAGAGTTTTCTAAACAGAACATCAATTACACAAAAAATAACAGCAAGAATCAACAAATGGAATTATATCAGACTAAAAAGCATCTGCACAGGAAAATAACCAATCAGTAAACAGACAAAATACATATGGGAAAAGATTTTTTTGCCAGGTACTCACCATACACAGGGCTACTGTTTAGAACACACAATGAACTCAAAAAAAGTTAAATCATCTAAAACTAAAGATCTAGTCAAAAAACAGGAAAGAGAAATAAATAGACACATCAGAAGGAAAGGAAAAAAAACAAATACAACAAATACATGAAAAAATGTTTAACAATTTTGGCCATTAGAGAAATTCACATTAAATCAACCCTAAAATTCCATCTTACACTTCAAACACTAGCAATCATTAATTAATCAAACAATAATAAATGCCGGTGGTGATTGTGGTAAAAAAAAAAAAAAAGGAACGCTTTTTCATTGTTGGTGGGAATTCAAACTGGCACAACTATTATGGAACTCACTATGGAGATTTCTCAAAGAATTGAAATTATAAATCCCATTAGACCCAGGCATCCTCCTCCTAGATGTCTTCCCAAAAGAGTTTAAAACATCGCACTACAGGGATACATGCATACAATGGTTATGGCAGCACAATTCATAATAGCTTCCTGGAAGCAGCCTGTACACCCTCAACCCATGATTAGATAAAGAAAATGTGGTTTACATAATGTAATACTACACAACTATAAAAACTACACATTTGAGACATTCATAGGAAAATGGATGCACCTGAAAAAAAATCAATCCTGAGTAAAATAAACCACACTCACAAGCTTAAATACCATAAGGCATCTCTCATTTGAGTGAGGCAAAGTACAAACAAAGAGACTAAGAAGGGTGGACAGAGGGGGACAAGCGGATGGATCGCTTGTGATAGGAAAACGTTCCAAGGGAACAAGGGTGAAGGATGAAGAGGCGGGAAAGGGAAAAAGCAGAAGGAAGATGTGCAAATACAGCAGTCTAAGGACCTCAGTGAATGTAAACATTACAGAGCTGAGGTTAAGAACATCAACAAGAGTGAAAATGCTGGGACAACTGGAGGAGGAACAAGGGAGGGGTAGGGGAAGTAGATTTACAAAAAAAGAAATAGGCTGTAGTGTGTACCGCTGTACCCTTTCCCCAAGTATCTGTACCCTTTCCCCAAGATGATTGTAAACCGCAAGTATTTCAAACATGTACTAACAAATTTTTTTTAAAAATTAAAAGTCTAGTTGGTGGTTGATTGTATTTGAAAAAGACCAGATCAATTTGTCAGTGGAATTTAAAGAGATTGTATGTTTAAAATGTAATTTTTAAATTAAATCAAAGATGTGGTCATTACAACACAGACCTAGATAGAAAATCAAAGTCAAGCTGCAGCTTAGGATAAACACCAAGGTAACATTTTTGGAAGAATTGTCAAAGAATCAAAGTTTTAAATCATCAGTTGGAATGCTGTTACCCTGTTTTGTTTGACTATATCATACGTGATGATATGAACAGCTGTTTTGAAGAAAACATTATGACAGCTATTGCTGATTTAATATTATCCTTCTTAGAAGTCCTACCATGCTTTTTTTTTGTTCTACTACCGTTGGTTCTATCTACCACATTGTGTCTTATTGGAATTTGAATATGTGTGATAGCTCAAACAATTTTTTTTCTTTTCTATCAAAAATGAGTTATTACAGTACCCATTGATCATTTTCTGTTATCTGGTTCAGAAAGCCCTGTAATTCTTTCACTCTATGCATGGCTTTATACTATTGTGTTTTGTTTGATATTATTGTAATTGAAACTATGCTCAACTATAGCAGAGTAAGAGATATGGTGTTAGATACTGTTAAAAAAAAAAGAATTGTCAAAGAGTCAAAGTGCTTTTATGGAGCTTCCATTGGAGACTTGGTCTGGAGCTACCTACGTGGATGAACAAAATTGAATTAAATGACACGGTGAGTAGTGACAAGATTCACTTGGAGGTGATAGGTAGACATGACTGTTTTGTACCAAATAGACACCCTGTCCTTTCTTTTCCCTTAGAAAAGTGAATGTTAACTTCCTCTTGGTGTCAGAAGGCTGTGTGATTCAGGAAACACTGACTGTTCTCTAGCGGGGGATGAAGGGTGACTATACATAGACAGTTCCTTCTTGGCCTCCAGTGGACCAGCTGATCCACAGGTCTTGCTAAGGAGATAAAAGTGAAAGATTTGGAGCAACAAATTGCTAGGAAATGGGTCTACCTTTACAAATAGATGAATGGCTTCTTTTTTTATATGTAGTTTGGAAGTTTTTCTAAGTGGCACTTGGAAACTTCATTGCCATCCAGGGCACTGTATACTCACCTTTTCATCACTCAGACAAAAATAGCCAACATCAACAACTTCACAGAGAAAAGGTTCATTTTGTCTTAGGATTGCAGAGGTTTTAGGTGCAGAATCATTTGTTTCAAGACATAAAAAGAATGATGGAAGGAAGGTACTCACCTCACAGCAGCCAAGAAACAGAAGAGCTGGGAAGAGTCAGAGAGAAAGGAAGAGCCTGGGTCTGGTCATGTCCTTCCGGGTCATGTTCTAGAGTCCCTCCTCCTCTAGGGCCTCCTCTCCACACAATGTCTGCGTATGTATGCACTCACAAAAGCATCAACTCATCAATGAGGTTGGCACCCGTGACTTAATCGCTCTCCACAAACTTCACCCCAAATCCAGGAGCCTTTCAGAGGACATCATTTTTATTCAAATCCCAAAAGATACCACAGGTTTGGTCTGGTGAAGTGAAGTGTTACTGTTATTGTAGGAATGAGAACCTATAATTACACTGCTGATCTCAATGTAAACCTTCTGACACTCCAGATTACATTATTTTCTTTATGTATAAGGCATTCTTTGTTGGATTTTGGTGCAAGTAGACTGAAAATGAGACAATAATAAATTTAACCAGAAAGTATAGAATTCACTATCAAAATATATAATGAAGACTTAATGTTTGTTGATATATCCAAATTCTGAAAATAGACCATTAAACAATAACTTGAAATCATTCTGAATTTATCAATAATGCTATGACATATTTAGCATAACTCAAATTAATAGTCCTTTATAATGATAAGGACATGTTGATTAAGAAAATATGCAGCATTTTTCTGTTTGATTACTTACCAAAAAATGTGCTAAGTTAATGTAGGCTTTACATTTAAAAATTTATTTTTTACCTTATACAAATGTGATAGGAAAGAGATCAATGAATAATTTCAGCATTCTTGGATTTAAGCAAATAGGAATCAAACTCTGAAGATTAGATAATGATAGTAATACTCTTGTACTGAAAAGAACTCATTCTTTTAGCTCAGATGAGATATGTGAGGAAAACAGCTCCAGTTCCACAAGTTTAAACAAGTCAAAAAGGCCATCACAAGTGTGGAGCGATCAAGTAACCTCTAGATCCACATTTCCTGGTGGTTGTGTCTCTTCCGGAGCCACCCACAAGGACTGAAGGCAGAGGGCTGTGAGAGCATGGAGGAAGAGACACATAACACTTCTGATGGAGAAAACTGCTTGATGCTCTAAGAGGATCCTCTCAAGGAATTTATGCGAAGAGACTGATAAACACTGACTAGCATGAGAAGTCAGAGAAGTCTCTGATTGGGTGTTAAATGCAAGGGCGGCCTATCATGTGTTAACAGGCACTGAAAACCAGCTTAAACCAGTCACAATCACCAACAGCAGCACCTCCTCGCCGGGGGCCCAGGGAAGTCCAGGCCGCTGCAGCTTTCTTTGCCTGGCTCCTGTGTTGGGTATAGAAGAGAAGACGCTCTCACCACTGACCACAACTCTGAAGCCCTGCAGTTCTGTATGCCACCAGACTCGTGTGTTGTTCTTTGTTCAAATAAACAGTTTATTGAACATTTTTCTTTAGTAGTGTGAATGATTCTCTTTGGTGTGATACTAAAGAAACAAAGCACTTTGCTCTAATAAAAGAGCCAAATGAAACTGTTTGAAAAATTGAAAGATGTGTGATGTTTAATAACTGTATCTTACTTTTTTGAAATTTGTCTGTAGCTGAGGCAGTGGAAGGAGCAAATTTGCTCAATGCAAGTAATAACAAATTACAAAATGTGACAGGTATCAGGCATTGATCTTACACAACAACTGGTTAATAGATCACACAGGTAACAGCAAGGTTTGTGGGGGGGCATTTTTATTGATTTTTTCGTACTGTGGTCTTCACATTGAGATACAGCCTTAACCCTTTTATGTTTTTTGAGACTGTGTCTCACTAAGTCACTAAGTTCCCCAATCTTAGGCAGAGCTTGCGATTCTCTTGACTCAGTCTCCCATGATGCAGTGATTTCAGATCTATGCCACTTTGATTTCAAGAAAACTTTATCAGCAATGTTAAAAGAAGCAAAAGAAGCAAAGGACCAAGTGACTGCTCACTCATAAATGTCACTTCCTAATGTAGTGGTAGCCTCTGTAAAACTGTTCGGTTTTAGTGCAAACAACTCATTTTTCAGTTTACAGGTCAGAATTTTTGGTGTCTATAATTTAAGTACAAAAAGACTATTCTGAAGCTGATCACAAGAATTGATCATGATCGATTAAAACCATTTATATGTGATGGTTCATCAGATCTGATTGATTTGAATCCCAGCAATGAGCAGAGTGGTTATCTAAATTCAGGTTTGGAAACTTGAACTCTAAAGAAAGACATATTCAATGAAGGGAAACCAGAGGCTGAATTACTGTGTCCAGAAACAGAAACAAAAGAAAGAAAAATACTTTGAAATAAAGTTACTTTAAGTATTAATACTAGAAAACGTAAATTCCTATTTTTATCTTTCTAAAATGCATCACAGGCATCTTTTTGTTAGTATAATGGTAAAATGCATAACTTATTTATATAATGCTTTGAATTGTCAAACATGTTTTAGAAATCCTGCTAAGGTCTAGAAATATTAAAGTAATAGTTGCTTTCCAGGAATTGACAGTCTAGGGAGAGAATCATGCATTGGCATTTCCATGATGAGATTGCTAAGTGCTATTGTACAGTAGAGAGCAGTAGACGACACTGAAATTCCCCAGATTAGACTAACACAACACTGACGTGCACTTTCTTTCCTTATCCTTCTCTCTTCAAATGTACTTATAATACTAAATGCATTTATGAAAATGTTTGTAATTGCAAAATCCATCATTATAAACTGTACTCAGTTTTGTTCATGCTTTTCTCATGAGTCATGGTGTGTAGGGCCTACAGACTCAGAGAATCCTGTCTCTTTTCTAGGTACTTACATAGTCATATATAATACAGAATATACATGTTTTTGTTAAAAGAAAACATTACAATTGTAAGAATGTTGACTCTCTAAGTGCATTTTCTAATAAAAAGCCATATTATCTTTCATATTTCATTCCTTCTCCCTTGAAAGACGTTCAGTATTAGTGTTTTAATACTTTTTCATCCACATTTCCCATATTGAATTGGTTAACAGTGTTGCCCTGTATTTGACCCTCATTTTGGTGGAAAATTATCTTAATATCTGAACCTGAGTCAGTGTATGTGAAAAAATTTACTGTCTCACTAGATACCCAAAATGACTGTAATTATCTGAAATGTGACTTATTGTCTATAAAATCTAAAGGAAAAAATCAGAGAAAACCTAAATCCTTTTTTCTGGAATAAAGCAAGATTTCTAATAAAATCTTATGAGCAAACAACCTTGATATATAATCTCATTAATGGTAATACACATGGATCCAAAATCACTTACTTAGTATTATTTTGGTAGCATATTGATGGTCACCTTCTTAATCTGTAGTTCTGATATTAAATTCTCCTTACTTTAAAATATTCTTGAGTCAGTGACCATATCTGCAGATAAAAATAATTGAAAGGTAAGATAAGAACATTCTACAGATAGCAGTGGTTTAATCAAGGCACTCTGCTATTAAATTCCTATTATTGTGCAATGACGCTTTACAAAACACAAAGAAATTGAGTCATTTCTAGACAATGAAATTATACAGTCAGTAGCACTTATTAACAATAACCTAATATAGTTTGAAAATAAGTATTCAATTACTGGAAAGAAATATGCTTATTTACTGGGTATTATACGTTATTTTAACATTTCTTTTATATGAAAATTTGTGAAAATTTCACATCTTTAAAAGGTTGTGTCTTAATGACTACCTATCATCCATTAAAGAACAGCAACAAAACACTTCAGACATATGCTTAAGCACAATAGTGTTGTATTATCTTTCTTTATGAATTGGTGTTAGAATGAAAACTTTACTCTTCCCCTCCTTCTGCCCAAACAGTGCCACCTAATTCTTAAAATGCAAGGATAGAGAAATTTGGCTGTTTTTAAGTAAATACAAGGGCCTGTCTTGTCACAGTTCATGGCTTCATTCAAAGGGTGACACAAAGTCAGAGTCAATGCCCAACCCAAACCCCGAGAAGGCCCAGAGGTCCCTCACTATGAGAGAGTCTCTGATGACGGTCCTGAGCTGAAGTCTCTGTGATCTTCTATTGAAAGAAAGAACAAGGGAATACAAAAAAAAGAAAAGAAAGAGAAAAGAAAGGCACCTGGGCAGGAACTCACGCTCAAGCAGGGGACAGGGAAAGGGTACAGGAGGTCAGCGTGGTGTGTTTAATGACAGATCTTGGGACCAATCTGAGTGATAAATCAGAGTGTGGGGAGGACTAAGGCCCGAACACTCATTCCTTAAGGCAGGGAGTTGAAGCTGATTTGGACTCGTAGCCCTGCAGGAAATCTGTGAATCTCTAATCATGTGTCGGCTTCTACTAACTCTGCCAGTTCATAACAAAATAATACGTTCAAGGAGTCTATCATTTACTTATGAAATTTCAGAAAAAGTCAGCATTCAGACAAAAATAGAGTTTAAAGTTTCTAACAACATGTTCTGGTTGTATTGTTTAGTATTTTAAATTGGAGTATGAAAACCACTCTGATTCCAGAAGGAGACCGTTTTCAAAACTTGTGACAGACCTTAGGAATGTGACTGTTCAGGTTAAAATTGTCTACAACTAAATCTTGTGGCATTTTCGGTCTCCTGAACCACTTGCAATGAATTACAACTGGACTGACACAGGGTGTCTCAGTGCTGTGTAATACACTGCACAACTGACACTGGTAGATGCTTTTTGTGTGTTTCTGTGTGAAGATCACAATCTGTAAACATAAATATAAATGAAGTTCCAGAGGTAAAATGTGTGGGTCATTCGATTCCAATGGAAACAACAATTCTTTATTTCTTTGTTTTCTGTTTCCATTACAAGAAGAAATATTGGACAGCAATACTGTTTTGACGTTTTAGTTAGGATTCACATTTAATCACTTAATTTGCCTACATTGGGAGAATAATTTTGCTATTTTCTCTAAATTTTTACCACTGCTGTACTAACTGTATCCTAAAGATGCAAGCCTTACTTCTTTATCAATTTATGTAATTAGTGCTAAAATCACATTATAGAAAATCTTTCCAAAATCTTTGTGCATCCTGCATACACAACTGCTTTTATTTATTGTCATTTTAAGCAATTAGCTTTGTGATTACTGATACTTCCCTACACAAATCACGCACAAATTACTCATTCAGGAGCAAACATAATCAATGAAAAATAGGATTGTAATAACTTTAGTTGCCACAGCAAGTGTCTATAAGTTTTATGCGAAGGAAGCACTCTAGTAATTTATATTGCAAATATATGTGTGCAATGTGCAACTAATAATGATAATCACCATTTACTGGTTTATTTTTTCAGTTTTGATAAAGAAACAGCATGTCTAACATATAAACTCTCAAATAAGTAGAACGACTATGTAAAGCACTAGTTAAAACACCATAAAGCGCATGCTACCAAGCAAATGCCAGGGTCTTAGCCGACGCTTTTATAAGGAGTGTGAAGGTCTTGTGATCCTTATCCCAAATGCGGCTCCAGGTTGAGGCATATGAGGCTGGGAACTCTGCAGGGTGTGCAGTGCACGGACACCCATCACAGACTGAAATATCGAAGAGGTATAAATAGAAGCTGATAAGCCTCACATATTACTGGAAATGGTTTTAAGACCTTGCAAAAATAAGGTAAATTTCATTTGAGGAAGTTATCAGGCAACTGAGCATAGTTAAAACTCATCAGCCTGCTCAATGATAGGAATAGTAATAGGTTCTGTAATTTACTCTAAGAAGGATTTTTGCACTATTCAAATGTTTCCAGAGAGTTTCACAGAGCCTAATGAGGATATCCATCTTGCATAAATTATCTCTTCCATATATTTATTTCTAGTACTTTCCTGTAACTTTAGATGGAAAATCAGCATCTTGGCTTTTTTCCTATAGCAAGACACATATCCAAACAGTAAAAAAAGTGCCTACTTACCTGGAGTTATTTCTGAAGCAAATAGCTTTTCTGGAAATTGTTTAAATCAGTGAAAACAAACTAGTAGGAAATTGGGAAGTGGTGATCAGTTAGGCTGGATCAAAAAAAAATCCTATTTGCTTCAATGACTTTGTTACAAATGATTGGTTAATTTAAACAGTATAGTAGAAAGGTGTATGAATGTCATACACACACACACACTCACACAAGCACACACATATATATGCACTTTGGCTGAGATAGTTAAGAGTGATTTTCTATGTATGCAAACTGAAATTATTTAAAGCCCTTTCTAATTATGAGCATTTTTTGTGGAGTATTGTTGTTCATTCTAACCTGTATTATAATCATCAAAGGCAATTTACTGGTTGCTACAGTCTATTACTTTATGAAATTGTGCAATGATCCTTTCAAAAAAGAAGTGCAAACCCTGAGCCCTCACAAGATGGCAGTAGTGTAACAGTAATATTAATAAAGCCCAACATTCAAAAAAGCAAGCAAAAACCTTGGCGTCCAAAGAATCAAAATATCTTTGAATCCAAAACATAGAACCAAAACATAAATATAGGAAGTGCTCAGAAAAGTGGATGTATATTATCTGGGGGAGTTTAAATGCAACAGTTCTTTCTTTTAAAAATGTGTATTTACTGATTATTGTGTAGAGGGTGACAGAAGAAAGTACTTGTAGCATTTTAGCTTTTGATGCAAACTTATTGAAAGGAAATTAAATTCTGAATATATGTTACACAAATTCTATATTTCAATAGCTACATACATTCTATATAGAACAAAACCCAATAAATATAGAC
The DNA here is from genome assembly GCA_004027295.1 of Dolichotis patagonum. NCBI lineage: Eukaryota > Metazoa > Chordata > Mammalia > Rodentia > Caviidae > Dolichotis > Dolichotis patagonum. The sequence goes on along the minus strand of PVJX010032290.1, from coordinate 8,531 downwards.
ACTTTATTTTCCAATTTTAGGAGAAGATAGGAATATGTGAAATTATACAACAAAGTTATTCAAGTCAGGAAGAACCATATAAAATTATGTTTTCATTATTTGGGGCACGTTATTTAAATTCTCTACATTTCACTTTTTACATTTGTTAAATGGAAGTAGCAGAAATGGTCTTTGATGATAAAACGGAGGAACAATCAGCACAGAATGATTCCCTTTGCTGTGAGCAGCAAATGCACATTTACATCATAGGCTCACTCACACCTTGCATTCTTTGTAAACTCAGTTTTTTTTCCACCACCAACAAAAAAAACCCTGATATTATAAACAATGTGCTACATTGCTGTCCTGAGACAAACCTTGCTATTTTTTTGATTCCCATTTCTTTAACTTAATGTCATATTCTCTAAGAGTGTTATTTTTAAGTGTTGATTCCAATTCCAGTAATGTCATCCCAAGGAACCTTCTCAGATTGGCTTTTAGGCAATTCTTTATGATTTAGCTGACATTCTTCTTTTAGGAGGCTTTATCCCCCCTATTATTTTCTTTTTTGGTACCTAAAATCCAACACAGGGGGCTCGAGCTTGCCAGGCAGGCACTGCACCACTGATCTACATCCCTGGTCCTAGCTTGACTTATTAATATTCTGGTTAGAAACTTACTACCTAGGGTAACATTACTACAACCTTTTTTCCATTCTTCTTTACATTCAATCAATATTATAATTTTTTAAAATTTTATTTAAAGTGTAAAAACCAAAACAAAACATCAAAAAGTATAGCAACAATACAGAATTCCAAAGAAAAAAGAAAAGAACAAAAAACACTAAGAAATCACTACTTGATAAATTACATACTGTCATCTTGGAAACAGTGTTCAAGTTAGAAAATTAAAGCATTCAAGTTAGATATTCAAACAGTAAGACTGTTAACAGTTCTGCTCCAAGATCTAGCAAAAACAGTAATATGGTCATCCATCTTACACACTTAAACATACATACAGTTATATCCTTCACAGCACATTCTTTTCCTCACTTTTTTATGGCAGCAATTACACATTTTGGGTTTTGTTACTCCTACATTTCTTATTACTTTTTATACTGGAGATACAATGTGATATTCATAAATATGATTATTATGTATTTCAATAATGAGGATAGTCTCAAGTTGTCTCCATTTCCCTATGAAGGCTTCAAAATAATCCTTCTTCATAGTTGAGTAATATTCCTTTGAATAAAAACACCACATCTTTTTTATACACTCTGTGGTTGATAGGCATCTTGGTTGTTTCCAAGATTTAGCTATTACAAATTGTGCTGCTATGAACATGGGTACACATATATCACTGTGATATGACCTTTTCAGTTTTTCTGGGAAAATACCCAGGAGGAGAATAGCTGGGTTGAATGGAGCTTCCAATCCTAGCCTGCTGAGAATTCTCCATACTGATTTCCATAGTGGTTGCACCAGTCTACACTCCCACTAACAGTGGAAAAGTGTTCCTTTTTCCCCCAAGGCTTGCCAACATTTGTTATTAGTTGATTTCTTGATGGCAGCCATCCTTTTGGGAGTGAGATGAAATCTCAATGCTGTTTTAATTTGCATTTTTCGACAAGTGATGGTGAACATTTATTCATGTATTTATTTGCAATTTGTATATCTTCATCTGAGACCTGTGTGTTCATCTCAGATGTCCGTTTTTGGAGAGTGTCTTTGAATCTGGGGGGCTTGCAGTTTTTCAATGCTTTATATGTTTTTGATATAAGTCCTTTGTCTGAGTGGTTGCTGGCTAAAATTTTTCCCAATCTGTGGGTTTTATTTTCATTCTGATGGTGATTTCTTTTTATATAGGGGTAGGAAGAGAATTCATTAACAAGAATCAAACTATACAGGCAATACTTCCCAGAATCAATAATTGGGACCACATCTTATTAATCAGTTTCTGCACCTCAAAAGAGATTTCCAGCAGAGTGAAAAGAAGACCCACAAATTGGGAAAAAATCTTAATGGACAGTTCCTCAGACAAAGGACTTCTGTCTAGAACTTATAAAGAATTAAAAAAAATCAGACCCTCGAAATTCAAAGACCCAATCCAAAAATGGGCATCTGAAATCAATACACAGTTCTCAGATGAAGAAATACGAATGGCAAATAAATACATGAAAAAATGTTCATCATCATTAGTCATGAGAGAACTGCAAATTAAAACCACACTGAGATTCCATCTCACTCCAGAAAGATTGGCCAAGATAGAAAACACTACCAACAACAAGTGCTGGAGAGGCTGTGGGGATAAAGGAACTCTTCTGCACTGTTGGTGGGAGTGTAGACTGGTGCAGCCACTGTCGAGGTCAGACTGGAGATTCCTCAAAATCTGGGTATGGAAGTCCCATTTGACCCAGCTATTCCACTTCTAGGCATATTCCCAGAAGAACTGAAAACATCATACCACAGTGAAATATGTGTGTTTAATAATAGCACAATTTGTAATACCCAGATCTTGGAAACAACCTAAGTTCCCATCAACTGAGGAATGGATAAAAAAGTTGTGGTATTTCTATAAAATGGAGTACTACTCAGCTATAAAGAATGATCACACTGAGATATTTATAAATAAATCGACACAACTTGAGACCATTCTCATAAGCAAAATAAACCAAACTCACATGTGTAAATGCCGTATAGTCTCCCTAGTATGAGAGTTGATAAGAGTATATAAGATTTTATGGTAATCATTAGTCCCCATCTCATAGCTTTGAAGCCTTTCAATGTTTTCATTCATCAGTTGGAGTGGTTTTATTCTGTTTTGTTTGACTTTATTATACGTGATGCTATGAATGGCTGTTTTGAAGAGAACAAAACATTATGACAGCTATTGCTGATTTAATAATGTCCTTCTTAGAAGACCTACTAAGCTTCTATTCTTCTATTTCCATTGGTGCTATCTATCACATTTTGTCTTATTGGGATTTGAATATGTGTGAAATTATAAACAAAGTTTTTTTATTGAAAATGAGATATTATAGTACCCATTAATCATTCTCTGTTATTTGGTTCAGAATGTCCTGTAATTGTTTCACTCTTTGAATGGTTTTATACTTTTTTGTTATGTTTGATATTATTGTATTTGAAACTATGCTCAACTATAGCAGAGAAAGAAATACTGTGATAGCTATTGTTAATGTCCAGTTGTCTAATGTTAAGTATTTTGTTACCTATGTTGTCCAGTTCCGATATGCTCTGTACTGACCTGTTTTGTCTTATTCTCTTTAAAATAAAATGGAAAAAAAAAGAAACTGTACTACAAAGTCACAGTGATAAAATCGGCATGGTACGGGCAAAGACATAGACCTGAGGACCAATCGAAAACATTAGAAGATGGAAGCACAACTACAAAGATACTCAGCCACCTGATATTTGACAAAGGGGCTAAACATGTTCGCTGGAAGAAGGATAGCCTCTTTAATAAATGGTACTGGAAAGATTGGCTCTCCACATGCAGAAGAGTGAAACTAGATCCATGCCTATCAACATGAACAAAACTAAAGACTATATGGATCATAGACCTAAACATTAAAACAGAAACACTAAATCTACTGGAAGATAAGGTAGGTAGAAGTTTTGCAGACATAGGGTTAGGCAGAGAATTTATGAACAAAATGCAAGCTGCATGGCAAATGCTTCAGAGAATCAACAACTGGGAGCTCATATTATTGAAAGTTTCTGTACTTAAATAGAAATCACCAATATCATAATTTTTGAGAAAAATGTTTAAATTTTATTGTCTGCTGTATTATGAAATTATCCTAATTCACACATATGTATATACACATAATATACAAATATATATAGATAATTAAAATATTTTTGAGAAAGAATTTTATACATTCACATTCCATTTGATATGCTAGTAAAATATCTAAGACATATAATACTGGGCAAAAAAATGTTAATTTTCAACTTCATTTTTGGATAAATCTCTAAATACTATATGATATCACTGTAGTTTACCTTATATTTAAAAAGATATGTGTGAAAAAATAATTTATCTTGAGGAATTAACATAAAATGAGCATACAAATATATGTAACTACTGCCAAGATCAAGAAATACATTACCTCATAAAAATGCTTCAAATGTTAACAAGTCACTAGGGCCTCATCCCTGAAATCAATCTGTACCAATTTCTAAAACTGTAGATTAATTTTGCTTGTCTTTTAAATTTCATACAAAAGAAATCACACACTTGTGTAAGCTTTTTAATTTGACTCCTTTGTTCACAGTATGCTAAAGTGACATCTTGATTTTTGTGTAGCTATAGTTTATTCTATTTCATTATTGCATAGTAATGTACTAAAGGGAAAGATGATAATATATATATTTATTCAGGAGTAGATAGAAATTTAGACTATTGCAAAGCTAGTATTATTATGAATAACACTGCTGTGAAAAATTTCACAATTATTTTTATGCATTTGTCAGTTATATGTATCTGCAGATGAAATTGTTATATGCTCAACTTTGTTAGAAAATGCAAGAGTCTTCCAAAGTTGTGCTATGGGGTTCATCCCCAATGATTGTCTGTAGTGTTAGTTTTAGACAGTATAGGAAGTATAAGGATTTTAAGAACATTTTAATTTAAAACTTTTTAAACATTTGACATTGGTAAGAACTATATAATTACTCATCACACAGTCACTATACAGTTGTAGAATTAACACTTGGCAAAACTTGCTTCAAAGGACCTTTCCAAAAAGGAGTTACTTTTGAAATGGAACAATTCATCTTAACTTTTGAGATACCTCAGTGTAAGGTACAGATATTACATCAACACATAAGCCCTAAATATCTTATAAAAGTTTTTTTGTTCTCTGATTGAGAGTAATCACTGATCTGCCTTACATTGTTATATGTTTATATAGAGTAGAATTCCCCAAAAGCAGAATCCTAGAGCATGAACTGTGTGTGTGTGTGTGTGTGTGTGTGTGTGTGTGTGTATGTAGTTCACATGGTATGTGTTCCCCATTGACATTTTTGTTGGTTCTATCTTCTTTCTTTAAAAGCAGATCTGCTATGAACAGTTGTGTGAGATTGTTATATAAATATACCCTTTCATTTCTTTTAGATAAACATGTAGGTGCAGAATGGCCAGGTGATATGGCAGATGAAGGTTTAGATAAGAACGTGTCAAAAATTCTTTTTCAAATTGATTGTAGTATTTTAACTGTGATCATCAGTGGATGAGATTCAATTAGCTTCGAAGACTTGCCAAAACATGATCTGGCTGCACTCTCATTTTAATCAGTCTAACATACATAAACTAATAGCTAACTGAAACTTTATTTCACTTTCCTAATGATCATTAATGGTGATCATGTTCTCATTTGTCTAGTTGTCATGTGTATAGATTGCTTTAAAAAGTGTTCAAGTTATTCTTCCTTTTCTTGCATTTTTCTGTTACTATATTTTAATAAATGGGATAGCCCCAATTTAATGAAAATATATCTTTGACTGTGGTAGCTATAATCTGTAAAGATAATACAAAAGCTGACATACTGATAATTGAAGCACTGTTTTGAACACTTGAAATTAGACATTTGTGTATTTTTCTTCTTTATTTAATTACTGTGGTTAGAGAGTCATTAACTTTGTCATTCTTTTCCAAGTAGAAACTTTACTTTCCCAGTTGACTTCCTTCACTATTTCTTTTTTATCTCCTGATGTCACTGTGCCTTTTGAGATTCTAATTAGATTTTCTGTTTACTTTGGAATTCTTTTGTTCTTCTTCAAAATAGAAGCTGAAATTATTAATCCTTTTTCTTTTCTTATATAGGCATTCAACACTATAAATTCCTTTTTAATTATTGCTTGGGTTAATTCCCAAGAATATTAACATATTCTATGTTTCTTTCTGTTGACTTCAATTTTTTTAAAAAATTTTCATTGATTATTTCTCCTTAGAAATATAGTCGTAGGGATTGGATTGGATTCCCCTAAAATTTGGGTATCAAAACCCTAGTTCCTTGTACCTCTAAACTTCAGAGTTTTGGGAAATGAGGCTTGAGAAGAGGTAATTATAAGAGTCTCAAATTGGTGGTTGCTAGTCCAGTCTAACTTGCTGTCCTCGCGAGAACCTGGAAGTTAGTATGGTGGATGCCAGTGAGGCTTACACTTGACTGAAACAAGACCCCCTGAAGAGCCAGTAGGAAGATGCTAACTACAGGCCAAGTTAAACTAAGACTCCAAATCTGCTGATTCCTTGTTCTTAGACTTCCAATCACCAGAGCTATAAGAAAATTTACTTTAGATACTTAAGGGATCAATATGGTCCATTATACAGCAGTCTTATCATACTAATACACATAGATCCTTGAGAAGTATATTAGTTTGTACATGTTTGGGGATTCTGCACATATCTTTCTATTATTGGTTTGACTTAATTCCATTGTAGCCACAGAATAGTTTGAATTATCATAATGTATGTGCAACCCTTTGATTGCTCAGTAGACAGTTTAGCCTAGAGTTGTCTAGCTTAGACTAGAATTGAGTGCACTTACATATATTTTTATGTGTTGTAGCTCAAATTTAAGCTGAGTCAAATTAGTTGATAACATTCCTAAAGTCTCACATTCACAGTTTATCTCTCTGTTCTATCAGTTTTTGAGGAAGGCATGTTGCAATTTCTCACTGTAATTGTGAATTTTTCAATCTCTTTTTATAATACTTTCAGTTATGTGTCTTACACTTTGAATTTCTATTATAGGAGCATAAATGTTTACCATTATTAATTCTCCTGATAAGTTGGCCTCTTTATCATTTTTAAAGCAATCTCTTTGTTCTCAATAAATTTCTTTGCTTAAATCTGGCTTGTCTTCATACCAGCATGATTCATCTACCTTCCTTAAGTTTATTGTAAGCATGGTACAATTTTTAAAATTATTTTGCCTTTAAGCATTTGTACTTTCATTACTTAAAATGAGTTTTCTATATGAAAAAAACAGTTGCATCTTGCTTTCTTTTAACCTAATTTGAAAATATATACTTCTTTGTTTTGCGTTTGCATCACGTACATTAAATGTGGTTGTCGATATTTGGACTGCTCAGAGGTCTTAGTAGTCCTTGTTAATCAATTTCTCCAGGACTGCCTCTGTGCCTTTAGTGTGAAAAAATGAGACTTAAGAATCTGAGAAAACATCTGATATTGAAGTAGTTTATGTTAAGAGCTCTCTTATGGGATGAGTAGCAGGAATAGACCATTGGCATGGGCCAGGCAGAGGCGGTGACCACTTGATTTAGAGAGCTTTGGTAGTGCAGCCAATCTCAAGAATCTGGACAGTTACTTCCCTTCTTTGTATATCTGCATTCATTTTGGTCAGTTCAATGATGATGATATTTTTATAAAGACAATTTAAGCTAGTGAGCAACTTGTCCAATGTTTGCAAATCTATAGTTTTATATGTGTTTTCAGTGTCTTAGCTTCTTGCTGTACCACAAATACTGGCCATATACATCAAAAAAGTAGAGAGGTTTATTTTGTTTCATATTTGGTCCATAGATGACTAAAACCAAGGCAAGAGGGCCTTAAAGGGGAACATAGTAGAGGAAAAATTCCTTAACACATAGCAGTCAGAAAGCGGAGAGTGAAGAGAGGAGACAAGGATAAAAGATACCTTATAGTTCACTCCCAGTGATACACCTGTTCTGACCACACTACACATAACAAGTCAGCTGTATCACCCTCATTACCATACCTTCCACACAGAGGCTTTGAAGGCCATTCTAGATCCAAATTATAGCAACCACTCCTGTCCACCAAAGACTCATGTACATCTTGTTATGCAAAATCCATTTCTTCCAACCACAAGATTAATTCTGATATTGTTAAAAAGTCCAAGTTCAAAATGTCCTCTGAAATGAAAAACAAACAAAACAAAACAAAGGCCTCTTGATGCTTACACCTGTTAAAAGCAAAACAAAACAAAACAAAACACAAGAAATTTAATATCTCTATACAAAAGAGAGGAATTGGAAATAGGAATCAGTGGGATCAAAGCAAAACCAATGCACAGCAGGGCAAATATAAAATCCCATAGCTCCATTTCTAGCTCCTGGTGCAAGATGTATTGAGATGTAAGCTCCAGATGGCTGGCGCAGTCTTGTCCCCATAGCATTATCCATGGCTTCAGCCCTAACAGGATCCCCCTCGAGCAGGGTTTTCTCATTCCTCATTTCTTCCAACATCCTAGTTTTTCAGTTTCTCCAATATCCTAGACAGTTTTTCAAATTTGGGTGGAAACGTCCTGACCCCACCTCTTTGGGTTTTGCATGACTACAAAACCAGCAAGATGATGCCAATGTCTGCTGACAGAGGGAGCTTCCTTGCATTGTGGCTGTAGACTACCTGGATGGCTGAGCACTCTGATGCAAATTCTGAGGAACAAAGCCCCTAGGCGACCCTTCTCCGGCAAGATGCCCTTGGGCCTATTTCTCAAAGAAGTTTCCCATTTGGAATACTGAGGGGTGACTTGCTAGCCC
>PVJX010032289.1:0-20525 GCA_004027295.1 Dolichotis patagonum | reverse complement strand
CAGTGATTCAGGGGCTGGGGATTCAGCTCACTGGTTTAAGCGCCTGCCTGACAAGCATGAGGTCGTGAGTTCAATCCCCAGTACCAAAAAGAAAAAAAAGAAGAAGAAGAAAAGAAAAAAAAAACTATTAGGAATAATCTCGGTGATTCAGGATTGATACAGTTTGTTAAAGCAAAGACAAATCATTACATAACTTCAGCTTTGATGAGGTTCCAAGGGGGACTGTTTTCCTTGAAAATGTAATAAAATAACTGTGGTCATTAATGTGCTCGGGCGTCAGTGGGAGTGTGTTCACATCTGCAGTGAGGTTCTCTCCAGACCTGGACACACCTACCCCTGGCACAGAAAGTCATTTTAAATTACTCAGTTCTTATGGGATATTTTTACAATTTCTGTTACGTCTAAAATTTCGCAAAATCAGTGAATTCCTGAAGTTATAAAACAAACACAGAAATGATGGAGAGTTGTGTTAAAATTTAAATATGACTTCATTCAATGAAACAGTGATTTTATTATCTATAATTCTTATTATTTGTAAACCAATGTGTAAATGTTGGTTTTTTAAAGGGCACTATTATAAGTCTGTTCATAAATGTCCTTATGAAAAAGCATCACTCAAGAGAAATCCTATGAAACCCACTGTTCTGTATGCTGTTGGGGTAACAGGGTGGTGCATGTGCTGGTAGCTCACTGGCTCAGGAGTCGGCAGCGGGAGAGCAGACGTCTCAGCAGCCTCTACTCTCTACCTTATGGTTTGCACACTACACACGTGGGGCCGCTATGTCAGAACTTCGAGACTTCTTACTTCACAATGTTACTTTTCTACGAGAAGAAATCTTAAAACAAAATGCCCCTGAAGATTGCTGAGGAGGATTCTGTTTTGTTGGACAAAAAAACATCCTTGGGTGATCTTGAGGGCCTTCAGCAAGAAGAGAGATTACAGGAAGCCGCGCAGGTCTGAGGTGCAGGCGAGGAATGCACTGTGCTCTGTGTCATGGTCTGATGGCTGTTGGTTGCTCTAGAGAAGAGAAGGGAAGACATATTTTGCTTGGCTGGAGCCCCACCTGACACCTGGCAAAATATACCTATTGGTTGCTGTATTAGTTAGGGTTCTTCAGAGAAACAAAACCAATAGGAATACACACACACACACACACACACACACTCTGAGAATTGACTCACACAATTATGGCGGCCAAGAAATCTCAACTTTTGGGTTGGGGAAGGGAAAGGGGAAGGTTAGCGTAAGACCTCAAGTTTGAAGGCCCAAGAACCAGGAGCTCTGATGTCTGAGGGGAGGAGAGGACAGATGTCTCAGCTCTCTCTTTGCATTTTCCTGCTACTGAGTGACTTGCATGATGTCCACCCGCTTTGGTGAGGGCGGATCCTCTTTACTCATGATACTGATTTGAATGGTAATCTCTTGCAGAAACACCTTCACAGACACAACCAGAGATAATATTTTAACAAATTTCTGGATATCCCTTAACCAAATCAAATTGACACCTTAAATTAAGCAGAACAAGTCCAAGCTTTGCCAAATCAGGGTGCCCATTTACATCTCCTTAAACCATACCTAATGTCTTAGTTACTTTTTCTCATTGCTGTGACAAAATACCCAACACCTAAAGTTAAGGGGGGAAAGGTTTATTTTTGACTCCCAGTTTATAGAGGTTTCAGTCCATAATTGATTGGCTGCAAGGCAGGGTGGTGTGGCCCAGGGACATCACAAAGGAGAAACAGTTCATGGTGGGCAGAAGGCAGCAAAGTAGCAAAATAGTGAAAAAGCAGTAAGTGACAGCGATGACCCTCTTTCTGTCCTTTGTAGTTTAACCAGGCTGCCCACCCTTAGGATGGACAGCACTCATGCCCACGGTGGAGCAGCTTGATCCTAGCATCACACCATGAGTCATTCCCACCATCACCTCCTTGACCCCAGGATCACACACCCTTGATCCAGCCACCTCTGGAGGGTTCCTCCTGTGAGGCTTTGGGGGACAACCAGACACAAACTGTAACACTTAATCACCACATAGACAGTAATAAGGTCATACTGTTGCCTAACGAACATACTTTTTTGCCTACAATCAGGGCACATAAGCTCCTTCTAAAACAGAAAGATAAGGTGAAGTCCTAGAATGATGGTGAACCTTCTCCTGATATAATGTAACTTAAATACTATGGTGTGAAATTAACAATACTTAGTACTGATATAAAGTGAACACACCCTAAGTTACATGGTAAGAGAATAAGAGGGGAGACCATTCTCCTTTCCTCTTTCCAAGTACCAGAACCCTTGATGCCAAGAAGTCCTAACATGGCTAAACCTGTGAAAACTATCAGAGTGCAGAGCACTTCTTTTTTCAAAAAAATTTGATTGGTTCATTTTAGATCTACATGATGATAATCATCACAGGGAATTTGCACCTGTACACGATATATTTTGCTTGTTTTTTCCCCACTCCCCTCCCCTCTCCTCCTCTCTTGAAGTATTGTTTCCATTTTTCCCTCCATTCTCTTTTTTTTTATTGTTCCTTTCTATCCCCCTCTCCCTTTCATTTGAACATGTTTCTTCCCATTTCCAAACATCTATTCTACATTTTGGTCCGAATTTACATTTTTGGTTTCTCACACCAAAGAAACCATGTAGTACTTACGCATGTGCATCTGATTTGTTTCACTTATAAGTATGGTCTCATCCATTTACCTAGGAATGTCTCAGGCTTATCCTTCCTTATGGCAGAGCAGTCCTCCAATGTATTAAAAAACACATCTTCTTTATCCATTCGTAGCTGATATGCAGTTGGTTTGTTTCCAAGATTTAGCTATTATAAACTGTGCCACTATAAACATGGGTGTTCATATATCACTGTGGTGTGATGCTTTTAATTCTTTGGGGAAGATACCAAGAAGAGGAATAGCTGGGTTGAATGGAACCTCTAGTATTAGTTTTTTGAGGAAACTCCACACTGACTTCCATGGTGGTTGGACCAGTCTGGAGTCCCCCCAACAGTGGAGAAGGATTCTTTTTTCCCTGCAGCCCCGCCAGCATTTGTTATTCATTAATTCCTTGATAATAACCATTCTTCCCAGGGTGAGGCAGAACCTTAGCACTGCTTTAATTTGCATCTCTTGAATGACCAGTGATGCTGAACACCTTTTTATATATTTATAAATATATATTTATATTTGCCATTATACTTCATCAGAGATGTGTGTATTCATCATAGATTCCCATTGTTGGATTGGGTCCTTAAATTTGGGGGAATTTTTTTAGTTCTTTATACAGAATATAGAGCATTCTAACACAAGTTCCAAAAAGATACCATGATCCGTGCTTTTATTAGACTGATATGTACAAGTAGCTCCAATCTTTTATTCATCATGTCCCAGAATTTATGAAGAAAAAAATAAAATTTCCATAGTCACAAAAACTATGTGTTTGGTGTAAAATTAGAGGTGATCTTTGGTTATCTTAAAACTCTTTCTCCTTTTGGAGCCTGGGAGGTCCTAAGGACTTCTGGAGGGACTTTGGCTGGAACTGTCTTCCTGATTATTCTTACAGATGTTAAATTAACAGGAAGCATTGGCTTTAGGCTTTCTCTTTAAGTCTTTACATAACAGGCTACAACATCACTTAGAATCTAAAGGAACCAAAAACCTAACTCAGTGGCAAATTTTGAGTAATAAATAGCTGAATTTCAGCAAATCACAAGCAGCCAGTTTCAGCAAGTCACAGCTTGTCAACTAACGGGACAGTGTCCCAACAGGACCTGGCCTGGCTCTAACCCATCGAGCTATATCTGCACTCTATTTCCATTTTCTGTCCATCTGTGCTGATGGTCCAAGCTTCCAAGCGGAGCTCCCTGCACTGCTTTTTGTTCTGAGTGCTGCTGGATGCATGAGTCATTCTTTGCTCAGATAAACTCTATTAAGTTTAATATGTCTAAAGATTTTTCTTTTTTTAAACACCGGGTTACCTTTGTTCTTCTGGGTGCAGCTTTTGCCCCAGCTTTTCCCATGGTCTGCACTGTTTACTGCCTCCTGGAAAAAGGTTTTCGAACCATTATAGCTTGTTTCCAGATTCCCAGCCCATATCTAAACCATGGCCAGTCAGTCCAGACAACTGACAGCCTCAAACTCTCTTCGGAGTTGTTACTTTCTTATAGACCTTCGCTTTTTGTTCATTATCACCATCGCTATGAAAAGTATTTGGCTTTTTCTTCCTCTACTAGGGGAAAACCACCTTTGTCTGTGTTGTGTCCTGAATGTCACATTGATGAGACAAGACCCATAGAAGGAAGCTTGGCTGACCAGGGCCTGTGGAGAACGTAAGATACCTGTCCTGGTACTCCTGTCTCCCAGCCCTGGGGTGGACCTGCATGAGGCCGGAGTAACTCTTGACGGAATGCAAGTTACAAGTTTCCAGGTGAGAAGGGGTCAGGGCAGTGACACAGCTGGAGATGAAGACTTCTCAGGACTCACTTTTTTCTGTGGAACTACTTGTGTCCAGGCTCTTAGACTGCAATAATATCATTATTTTGAAGTTAACATTTTTAGGAAAAAAATATTCCGTAATTTTCTGCGGTGTAATTTATGTCTCAGAACATTTTTGCTTTTTGTGTTCATTTTTTTAAATTTGTTTTTGTTTTTTTGTGGTATGGGGCATCAAGTTGAGGGCCTCGAGGGGTCTACCATGGAGCACTGATTATTTAAAATAGTTGGATAAATGTAATACTCCCAGAGCAAAAATATCAATGAATGGGGCGAATTATCATCAGACGTGTCATACACACGTGTCATCACGTAAGGGGGGCAGTAAGTGGCTTGATTTTAGGAGAACTTTAAAGCTCCAGACCTAAAAGAAACTTAAATGGGAAAAACCAAACCCAAAAGCTAGAATAAATGATAATTTGGTCACACTCCCATCAGTACCCTTAAGTTTTCTGTCAACTAAATCTTACTGAAATGTTGAAAAACCAAACTGTAGTGGTTGATTGATTGTGTCAACTTGAGAAGTTTAGAAACTTAATAAATTGATTTAGCAATTCTGTACCCTAGGACGGCTCATCGCCTGTGGTATAAAAGGGCAGGAGGAAGGAAGGACGAGGTTCCGTTCTCTAGAGGAGCTCCAGTCTTGGCCTGCGGCTTGGACGGTATCTCCTGGCTTCCAGCGCACTCTTTGGCTTCTGCCGTGGATCCTCTAGCCTTCTGGCTTGGAGTCTTTAGCCTTCCTTCACAGACCCATTGGCCTTCTAAGATGGACTTGCATGGACACGGCAGTGAACTCCAGACCTTGGATTGAATCCTTCAGCCTCCAGCGTGCAGACACCCTCTGCAAACTTCCTCCTCTGACTCTGTGAGTGGCCATCTTAAGCTAACTTGTCACTTCTTATACATTTGTATGTCTTGTCTTGTATCTGTTTCACTATGGAAACTCTAATACACAAACAAAGCAACAGCAAAGCCTACCTTACCTGGAAGATGACTTGTCAACACAAGGACAACCTCTTAATCTAAAATGTGATGAGAATGACCACTTCAAGGGTCCGTGGCTGGAAAAGCTAGGAAGTGGTGCGCAGTGTCTAGTGAGGTTCCCCCATCTGTTTTATATGCTGAGTGTGTGGGCAGTTAGAGCAAAAGGTGATTTTTCACCATATTGCAGGAAAACTGCCACATTGATTTCTTGAAGTGGGACATGCCAGTTATTTCAGCTGTGTTTCTTTCTTTTTATGACGCATTTTGTAAAATGATTCGAATTCAAAACACAATATATATTATGAGATTTTTGCCTCCCCCGGAGACACTTTAGACCTTTATTGAACCCATTTTTATTGTTTATTCTTAATAAAGGAATAACTTTATGAATAACATGCAGATATTAAAACAAACATGAACTTAGTCTGCAAAGAAACCTTATGTAAGTGTTGAATTAAAATTAAATAACAATGTTAACTTTCATAGCTTTGCCATTTCTTGAGCTGACACTTGGAATTGAGGTTTGCCACTTTATAAGTCTTAAGTTATTTTTTAGCTTTTAAAGAGTGACTCTGTTGTTATACTTTTTGTGAGTTTGCATTTCTTAAAAAACCTTCAAGCACATTATTTTTAAACTGAATTTTTGAAGAGAACTAGGCATTTTGTACACAGAAGATTCTAAAATGAAGTTATAAATGAAAAACAAATTATTGAGATTAGATTACTCAGGAGACACCTGAGATTCTGTGTATTTTCTAAGGAGGAAATATGCTTTCAATCCTTGTTCTTTTCCATTTGGCGTAGGATTTAACATTGTCTGCCACATTTAAAAGTAACCAGGGAAGGACGAACTGGCTTCCTGCTACTCCTACGGGCCCTGACCATGCGGGACCCAGGAGGAGAAACAGGCCAATTTGCCCTTCCTGTTAGTCAGTGGAAACAATGCTTGGTCCAGGAGGAGTAACAACAGGCCGATTTGCCCTTCCCGTGAGCCAACCAGCTTGCAGGAGAAAAGAAGCCACCACTCCCTCCCCAGCGCATCCTGTAAGCAGGTAGCTGATTTGGAGGACAGGTTGAGTTGATAACAACTGAGGTACCAAAACAACCCAATGCTTATATTGAGTGATTGGCTTTGCAGGCCTAAGGCTGGTAGTCTGAGCATCCATTGAGAGGAAAACAATACGCAATATAGCAAGTACGGGGGATTCCCATATTGTTCTCCCTGTTTTGCTTGGTTCCATTTTATTGTTTTGTTTTATTCAATGTTCTGTTTTGATTGATTTTGTTCTGTTTTTTTGATTCTATTATGTCTGATGTTAAGGGCAGCAAGTTTGAAGATAAAAAGAGGCATTGTAGTAGCCATTGCTGATTTCCTATTATCTTGTTTTGAAATCCTGTATCATTTCACTGTTTTGTTTTTATTGGATTTTTTCTGGGTTTTTTTTGTTGTTGTTGTTGTTTTATTCTCTTTAAAATACGCTTCTATTCTTTTGTTTTGATTGGTTTTATGGTGTTTTGTTTTGCTTGGTTTTTATTATGCCTGATGGTATAGACAACTATTTTTAAGAAAACATTATGGTAGTCATTGTTGATTTCCTAGTATCTTATTTTGAGGTCCTGTATCGCTTTTATTGTTCTGTTCTGATCAGCGATATTCTGTTTGGTTTGGTTTGGTTTTAGTCTCTTAAAAAAAAAAGTAACCAGAACCACGTTTGCTCATTTCTGCGACAGTACACCAGATGGCACTGTTCCCTGGGTGAATTGACAAGACTGAACACCTGTTCTTTAAAGCATATTTCAGGGGTTGGTGGACTGTGTGTTTTCCAAAAGTGAGAGAAGAAAAATTTCTCTATTTTGGGGCTTAATGAAGTTTCAACTTTATGAGTGCACATCTGCAGTTAAAACACAAACATTAAGATAATTTTTGCTGTTGTCCACAAGGTGGCCTTGAATCCTGAGCTCAAAGAATTCCGCTTCAGCTTCCTGAATAGCTGAGACTAGAAACTAACTGTAAGTTAGATGGTGAAAAAGGTAGACGAGATGGTGGATGGCGAGTCTGTGGTTTCATGGTACTAAAGTGAATGCACCAATACCTATTCATTGTCGTCAATAAACTTACAGAGAAGAGTTCTGTGGAACGGTTTTAGAGCTCCTGAGCGATTAAAACTCGAGTGGACTTGCAGGTTCAGAGAGTCTGGGGTCTGTCTGGTCTATTGGTAGACGCCCCTCACTCGGAATCCAGTGTTTTCCACAGTTAGCAGGAAGTCGCTGGTCCTGGGAAGAGGGTCACAGGGAGGGGTGCCATGTCCTCGCGTCCGTCGAGGGGGCGACTGTCAGTGTGGCTGCCTCCGAACGCCTGGCTGTGGAGGCGCCTGCCGGGCTTCTGTGCTGTGAAGCCTTTTTCTTATTGCCGTCTTGGAAAGGAGGCGCACAGTGAACCCTGACCAAAGATACCGCTAGGTGTCACCGGCAAAGGTGGCCTCTCTGTGTCAGTGAGCGGGACCTCGTCTGCATGGGAAAACTTTGTTTTTCTACTTAGCTAATGAACCACTCATTTACTAGCATTGTAGACTTACGGGTATTTATTTCACATGCTGGGTTTAGTCCAACACTACTTCATTGATTTATTTGTCCAGCTTTGATGCCTGTGTCTCCTTGGCATATCCCTGTCACTGCAGATTTTTTCTTAGCAACTTGTTTACTTTTTAATAGATTTTATTCAGTCTTCAAATAGGATTTAGCACCATTATTGTGGAAGTGTGTCTCTTTTCCACTACTAAAGTTACATCCAAAATTAAAATTGAAAGTAGGAAGAAAAAGCACAGTTTAATATTTATTATTTCAATATGTTCTCTTGAAATGTTTTATTTTTCTTCTTTTATTATTTTGCATTCTTTCATTCTTTTAAAAATAAATCGATTCATTCTTTGATAATAATTGCATGTGCTGATTATTTCTACCTAACAATACCTCACAGCCATTTTCTCCCTTTTTTACATATAGAGCATCACAATGTTCTACATAGTTCAGTTAACCTTTCCTTTATAACTGACTAAAGTTGCGCTGGGGATTTAGCTCAGTGGCATAAGCACCTGCCTGGCCAGTGCAAGGCTGTGAGTTTGATTCCCGGTATCACTAAAAAAAGAGACTTAAGACTGACTCCTAACTGTTCTCAGTGCATTGCATAATTCTGGATGCGTATCAGCCTTTAAATATAGTGTGACTGTTTAGAAAGTTTCTGTCTGTGTGTGTGTGCATGCATGTGCAGGTGTGTGCCTCAGTTGTTAGGGATCAGACAGAATCTTGTGTGTGCTAGGTAAGTAGTCTACCACTGAATTATAATCCAAGCTAGAGCTTCAGTGTTTTGAATAGTGATGCAATGAGAGTATTTCAGCCTAAAAGTTACTGAAGCAGTTTTACACTGTTTTGCATCTTTCAGATTTCTGGAAGTAGAGCTGGGTCCAATAATAACATCATTGTTTTTTAAGCTCTTGATTTATAATTAGATTTTACAAAACTGGGTAAATGGTATGAGGTTAACCCAAGGAAAGATAAGAAAATGCACTGTCAACTATGCGATTAAGCAAGTTGAGATTCTAAGCGGAACCAGCTGACTAAAACGAAGCGCTGCCTTTCCTAGGAAGTCAGTCTAATTCAGAGCTTGGAGGCTGCTCTCTCAGCACGCGCTGCTCTCACCGCTATTCTGAGACCTGGGACGCGTTGTGTTATTGGTTGAATCAACTCAGTTCAGCAAAACAGAGGAGAACACAATGTATACTTTGAGCGGTACGGCCTCCTGACCCCTCAAGAGCTGCTCAAGCGGGTAGCACCGTGGCAGACCTTCTCTGAGGACTCAGTCCCCCCTCAGACCGCTGCCTACTCCCCCTCCTGGGCTGAGCCAAATGCTCATCCCAGAGGAGCCACCCTAGCACCACGCCGAGAACGCTAGCAACCAGACTCCTGCGTCTGAGAGGAGATGAACAGCAAAGGCGCAGACACAGATTTCCGTCATCTTTTAAAAACTGTGTTTCTCACAGCAGGGAAGTCTACCCCTTATTTTGCATACCTCGGTGTAATTTCTCTGGGGGCATTTTGAGTTCAGATGGTAAACTATGCCCACTGCTGAACATTGGCTTGGGACGGGCTTCAAAGGATCCTCTGTGATATTACTGATTAAGAGAGAAAGACTTGTTTCTGATCCAATTCTTTGGAGTTGTCTTAATCAAACATTTATTTCCCATACTTCTTGTTTCCTTATTCCTTTCTCCACACCGAGCAGCTGTCTGGACTGTGGTTGGGTACGTTTGGCCGCCTGCTGCTCAGGGAGCTAGGTGACGGTGCCTCCACTGTTGAATTAGGGGTATGGGGTGAGGTGGGCGAGGGCGCTCGTGTCTAGGTGCTCTTCGTTATGAAACACAGCTCAGTGAGTCTCAGCACTCAGCACAGCCCGCCACACGCCCGATGATTAGTAAATAATAATTGACCGAATACATGGGTCAGTGAGATTTGGGTGTTTTACGGTTATACAGCTTGTATACCTGAGCGTAAATGCACCCCAATTCTGTTATAGCCCAAGTTATAGCTTCTTTAGGTTATTTTTTTAATTTTTACTTTCTAAGGATCATTTTTTTTCTTTTAAAAAAATGTTTACCTTAGATTATGCTGGTACATTTTAGATATACAATAATGATCACATTCATCGTAGAGAATTTGTACTTGTACATGATAAAACTCATTGCTGTTTTTTTTTTAATTCCCCTGCCCTCTCTTTAACCCCTCCAGATGGTGTCGCTGACAAGCACATAGCATAATTTTGGGCTGAAGGCATAGCTCAGTGGTGGAGTGCTTGCCTAGAATATGCACGGACCTGGATTTGATCCCCAGCATCTCTCTCCCACAAAACAAAACAAAGCAAACAAACAAATAAACAGACACTCTGAGGACCATGGTAAGAACTCACAGGACTTCTTTCTGCTAAAATAACTTGATGCTAAAAACAAAAACAAAAAATGTGGAATACCTACATATCCCTTGGAATAATGACTTGGTGGAAGAGGACTGCTTCTGATATAATCACCACCTGCGTGCGAGAGTGTGCTCAGGAAGGTGCTCAAAATGCACGTGCACGACGTGGTTTCCACCCTTCACATCAGAGGTGAGCCTGGTGGTGGCTGCTCAGAGCTCCCGCCTGCAGAGATGCTGCCTCTGTTGCTGCCCTGGTGCCCGAGCAGCTGGGTCAGCAGGACAGACTCAGCGCGCTCAGGGTGCCCGAGGAGTGTCCTAGCAGCACTGCCCTTCACTTCTGATGCTTTCTGCTTTTAATTTCCTGCCCTGGAACGGTCCATAGCTTAAGTCCCTATCCAGCAACCAGTGATACTAACCCTCATGCAGCCCTTCAAGCACTGCATTTTCCTCTGGCTAAAATGCACACGCGTTTGCACGTGGCTGCGGTGACAGCCCTCCCCACTACTGTGGCTCGCTGTACACTGCGAGGCACTTTCAGCTCCTTTTTCTTAGTTAACCCAGGACAACTTGAAAACCTGACAGAGCAGATCTCAAGGAAACCCAGGCTTGGAGAGGTTCAGAGGCCTTGGTGAAGCCAGGAAGGTACAGCCCTGCTCAGCTCAGCGGGGCCCATCCCCTTACTGCCTGCAAAAGAGGCCTGTGGTGGTGACTAAGTTTTGAAATCCACCCCGGTATGGTAGGGTGAGAAAAGAAGAATACAGGAAAAGAAGAATGTCATAACTGCTCTGCTGTCAGTGCAGTGTAGTTCTGTAAAGTCAATGTTAGATCGAATTTGTTTCCAAAGAGACTGGGCTATGGGCTGGAAAGGGCCCAGATTTACACACTGGAGTCTTAACCCTCAGGACTTTGCCACGTGACTGCATTTCAGTACAGCATCCTGGCAGGGGTAATTAAGTTAAAATGAGGTCAGGAGAAAGGGGCCTAATCCAGCTTGACTGCTGAGTTTATAAGAAGAGAAAATTTGAATACAAACAGGACTGGAGAGGGAAGACCACGGAAGGACACAGAGGTCCTCTGGAGAGCTGTTTTAATTACTTTCTTGTCACTGGGACAACATACTCAATGCCCACGCCCATGACTTATAGGGCTAGGGGGTTATTTTGGCTCAAAGCATTTAGAGAGTTCAGTCTACAGCTGGCTGGCTCCACAGTAGGAGGGGACGGTGAAAGATTTGGCAGAGGAATGCTGTTCCCATCATGATAGCCAGAAAGCAGAGAGCAGGGGGAGATGTGCCCTTCCAGCTCTGACCCTGGCACTGGCCTCTTCCTACCAGATCCTAACAGCTATTCAGCTATGAATTCATCTCCCAGGACTCAGTCCCCTTCCAAAGGCCCCACCTCTGAACACAGGCGTCCTCTGGGCATCCTTTCAAATCCAATCAAAAAGAGGGAAGCCAAAGAGACCTCAGGAGGTCACCACTTTGCTGGCACCTTGATTTTGACTGCCAACCTTAGATTGGAAGGACCTGTTATGTAGGATTCCCAGTCTGTGGTGCTTTGTTATGGCAGCCCCAGCACACTGGGGGATGAGCTTTCCCGGGGTCCTTGGTGTTAGCTCACATTCTGAATACCCCAAGCATCCCTGCAGTGAGGTAGGCCCCCCTCTTGGAGGTGGTTAGATCATGGCTTCTGATGTCCATATGGTCACTGTACATTTGACAGTCACAGAGAGCAACCTCCGGCAGCCTCAGACAGCCCGAGGTGCAGGCACCTGCCGGGGCTCCGCAGTACCCTTCCTGGTGGATGGCCGACCACACCAGTGTGCCATGGGGTGGGATATGAACTCACTCGTGTCACTTACACTCACCTCTGCCATTCTAAAGCCTGTTTTGTCTTCACCGCTCAATTCCATGGTTTCCAGAGGATGGCTAACATCATGGCGGGGTAGGATGTACTCACCGCCCCTCTGGAACACACATCTACCGGGGTTGTAAACTCTGGGCACTGAAAATAAATTGAAGAGGCAGAGTTTAAAATGGAGGAAGAAAGTTTGTTTGGAAGGGGGTAGGAAAAGAGAAGATAGACATTCGGGAAGAGTCAGGGCATCAGAATGGGATATCCGTGGTCTTGTTCTCAGCTCATTTTTATTAAGACTGGCACCCGTGCCCCATGTTGGGCACCTGAAACTTGCAACAGTTGGATTGGCTCTCTGGCTGCCCGTGACTACAACCTGGATGCCTTTGTCTGTATCCTTTTGGCCATTTCATTACTCCTGCCCATTTGTGATGGGTAAGTGTGGGGCGGGGAGCCTCACAGAAGGGCAGCTTAAAGCTAGAAATTAAGTCAAGGGGACGTGTGTATCTGGTGTAGTGATACGGTGATACTAAAGTGAGCATATATGTAGAAGGATGCATGTGTGTCTTTTATATATTAAATAAGAGTCCTTAGGTGGCTGCCCTTTGTCTCCTTTGTATTTATCAGGTGGGGGCGGGGGCTGGTTACCCTGGTCTTTCATCTTCCTGGCTACATCCCTGTTCTGCCTGTGGATTCTTCCTGCTAAATTCTTATGTTAATTGCTGTTGCTTGGCAGCTTCTGGGTCTGATTTCTCTCTTTCTTTACCTTTGGCTTCTAATTGCTGGAGTCTAACTGCAGAGGTGAAAGCTGCCTTTGGTAAGATTTCCTATTAGTTTCCTTAATAAAGCTTCATGAGATCCTAGTTCATTCCCCGTTTCTTCTGCCGGTGACCCTGGGTCCCTACGGTCCTGCCTCTGCTGCACAGACAGAGCCTTCATCTGGCCACCAACCCCTCCCCAGTGTCTCTGCCTCCTTCTCTTCATTTGCTGCCACCTCCACAGGGGACATCCTTGTCGCTTCCTTCTTCCACCACTTTACAGAAAGACCTGGGGTTCTGGGGATAATCAAGGAACTCGGGGCCTTCATTCCAAAGGCAACATCTCTCCTGATGCGCTGTTTTAATCCAACTCTGCCTTATTGTTGCCTTTCATACTGTGCCTGGACATGCTTTTATTTCTCTGCTCTGGTGCTATGACATCTGGGGCCTTGCTGCAGGTGGTGGAGGGACTGCTTGCTGATCCCAGAACCTGCCAACTGATTCTTAGAGAGCACACACTGCCTCAGGAGCTCACCCTTCATCTGTAAACTGCCCAACAAAAGTTTAAAGACACCTCCCACCATGGTCACTTTTCCTGTAGTCTGGGGTCTGGGTGGCACAGTCTTTTGTGGCAGGAGAGCATGGCAGAAGAGGCTTTTTTACTTTAAATTGGCCAGGAAAAAGCGGGGGAGGGGCTGTGGTTCCAGTGTCCCCCTCCAGGATACACCCCCGTGACCTGATTCTCTTTTCCTGGGCTCCACCTCCTGAAGGTTCCTCGCTCCCCAATAGCACCATAGGTAGGGGGCCAAGCCTTTAACACAGAGGCCTCTGCGGGTTGCTTCTAAACTGCAGCACCCAGCTTCCCTCTTCCTGATGGCAGAGTCTCCCAGGTTTCTTTATTGACCACTCCTATAATGTCACCAGGGTGCCGCACTGATTTGCTAAGGGTGCTATAACACAGTACCACACACTGGTTGGCTTAAATGGCAGAAATTCATTGTCTCACAGTTTAGGAAACCAGAAGTCATAGATCAAGGTGTCAGGTGTTGGATACCAAGTCTCTTTTACTGGCTTGTAGATGGCTATCTTCTCCCTTGGTGTCTTCAGGTGTCTTCCCTCCTTTTGGGTGTCTGTGTGTGGTTGTCTTCTTACAGACATGGGCCGTATTGGATTAGGAGGCCTACTCTACTACAGGATGACCCCCACTTAACTGATTACCAAACTAACAACCCTATTTCCAAGTAAGGTCACATTTTGAGGTCCTGAAAGTTAGGATGTCAACATATCACTTTGCAAGTACACAACTCAATCCATGATGCCAGTGAACTCCAAAATCCAATTCCTTATTTGAATGTTTTCAAAGTAATGAATCGTTAAGTCAAAATTACAATGGTACCTCAGTTCATGAACTTATTTTGTCTCATGATTCTGGGGAAGATGACTGCATTCATGCTCAAGCCAGGTGCAGGGAAGATGGTGGTAGTTGTGTTTGTAACCCAATGTGCAGTTCAACAATGGGAAGCAAAATTTTGCCAAATGATTCTGCTTCCAAACTGAACTGCTCACAAACAAACATTTGTGAACTGAGGTATCACTGCATAGGAGGGGGCGATGGTTAAAAAAACAAGCAGATTTCAGCACCTTACCCCAAATCTATTTTGTTTAATTAAAAAAAAAGTTTTTCCTTTTGTTTTTTTGACACAGGGTCTCGCTATGTAATCCAGGCTGGTTTACCCTAAATCTGGAGTAATTCCATCTCTGCAGGGAAAAAGTTCCTGCTACTACAGTGTTTTCCACAGCAGACCCAAGTGTAGTTTGGGTTCTTGTTTTTCCTCCATGAGGACATGCTTATTGGTTGGTTTTCCTGTCTGTCTGTCCCTCATACCATTTGCTGACCAGATTTTATAATAAGTTTTTTTGACATCACATCTAATATCTTGATTGAACATTTTCATTTCACAAGTATATCGACTTAACCTTGTACCTAGTTTATAATACAATATTCCTGCGTCTATTCCTCCTAAGAATCCCGTGAGATAAGCACAATCATCATTCCCACCTGGTAGCTGAGGACAAGGGTGTTGGGCCCAGGAGCCAGGTCCCGGGGCTCTGGAGCCCACTGTGCACTCCTTATGCTGCGGCCCCCTGGACTGTGTGAAAGTCCACTCCTCATCTGGGCGCCTGCGTTTCCCTGGGATGTGGCCCTGTGCTGGTCCGTCTGGTTTCCCTGCCTGTAAGCACCTTGCCATCTCCTGAGTCTCACAGGGTGGTCTGGGACCAGCAGTGCTGGCCGCTTCTTTTAGGTCCCGTAGTGTAGGGTGGGTCCAGTGGTCTCTTCCAATGAGCCTTTTGGGTAACCCTGAGGCTGTGAGCTCACTCCCAGTGTGGGCGCCTCATCCTTTGATGCATCCGTATTCCCCTACCCTGCTTTTCTCCTGCTGCATCCTTCTTTGAAGCTTCTCCCTGAAGCGCTTCGCTGAGAGCCTGGTCTGATGTTGAAGCCCAAACCTGAAGGCTGCTTTTTCTCTTTCTCTCTTCTTGTCCTTCTAACCAGCTCTGTGATCCCTCAGAATGATCCTCCTCATGCTCTGTGCCTATTTTTTTGCTCATTTAGAACAGATTCCTTGCTCTACCTTTGGTCATTGTTGTACCTGTTGCCATCACACAAGCAACTTAAGGTTCAGTGTTCATGTCTCTAGTACGGCTTGTGTCTAGAAGTCCCCACAAAGCCTCACGTGGTCATAGGTGGGGGTTTTCAGAGGTGGCTGGCTCTAGCCAAGGGTATGTGATTACTAAGTCCACTGATTGGCTTGGCAGAGTCCTGGGTCTGGATAAGGAGAAGACCTACCATGGGCACGAGTGCCCCTAAGGGCATGGAACTTGGAGGGACCATAAGGGACAGTAAGAGGGCTGCTTGTCCTTACTACTTCTGCCTGCCTTGAATGGTTTCTTCTCTGTGACGCTGCTTTGCCATGCCACCCTGCCTTGGAGTCAGCCAACTATCCACCGAAACCTCTACAAACTGTGAGCTAAACAAACCTTTCTTCCTTTTTACTTTGGGTGTTGCATATTTTGTTTCAGCAATGTGAAAATTCTCTAAGACAGTCCCTCACACATCTGAGGTTCCTATGTGACAGCAAAATGCTCCATAAAGCATATACTGCATGACTGCTATTAACTCAAAGAGAGCCCAATAAAAAGCTGAAGGCATTGAAAGGAAGTTTTACAGAGGTTCGAAGCATAATTCTTTGACAGGGCAAATGTTTTAAAAAGATTTCATTCCCTATCATCCGATAAAGAAACATCTGCACTGTGGCTCTTGCTGGACCCCTGTCCTTCCAGGTCAGCCTACTGCCCACACCAAAGTGAGTCACCCCGAGCAGTTAAGGTTGGGACCCACCATCAGTTGTTCCAAACTGTGCTACACTTCTGTGTAGACTAATGTCCATGTGATGAGTGTCTCGTTTTGTCTGTGACCTTTTCCAACTCCGAGGAGACCCAGGACCGCACTGCTTAATTCTCTGGAGTCCCAGAGGTGATTTGTGAGTGACTAAAACTGCCAGCCTCCCCCATACTTGACCTGTTGTTCATCAGACCCTCCTGATACAACATCTGCAGAGATTACATTAGTAATTGACCACTGTTTCAAAGGGAAGTGTAAATATTTTGTGTCTTGCATACTACCTAGCGTGTTTTAAGCAATCACCACCTGGGTGTGCTGCATTTGAATCCAATACAACACTGATACTGAAAGTTCTTGTATATTCTCCAAGACATCAGGATACAGAGCTATGTGACCTTTCCACAATAGGAAATCCAAAAGACTAGAAAAACCAAAGACCTCTAAAGAACTATTCGGTGGCAAAAACTGATCTGAACCTAATAATAGACTACATTCATCTCGCTTACGTATGAATACTCAGGTATTTTTCTGCAGAAATGTTTTACTTGACTAAGTTACTTCTTTGTGCTCACTGGGATTTTATTACTAAATATTCATCATATTCATTCAATTCATCTTTTTAAAAACTGAAATTTAAAACATAGCAACTCTTAGGAAGCAGATAAGGAATTAAGGACCTATCTTCATACTCAGCATCAGGCTAATAATAAAAAAAAATCTACAAATAGTTTTCTTGGTTTGTGACATGACATCTACTTTTGGTGCTACTGTGGATGGGGCCACTTTTGATATTAGCAGTTCTGAGTTAAGATTGCACATTATGCATAATTGCTATCGTAAAAAGGAGAGGAAAAGAAGGTGCTCTAAAGGGTATAACTGCATGTATGGTTAAGTGTGTAGGATTGATAACCGTATTACTAAGTTTTTATTGGACCGTTGAACAGAACTGTTTGCAGCCTCACTGTCTGAATGGACACTTTGTATGCTTTAATTTTGTAACTTGAACAACTATTTCTAAGAGGACAATCTATAATTTATCAACTAGTGATTTCTTACCTTTTTTTTGAAATTCTGTATTATTTCTGCCTTTTTTGTTTCGTTTGCTCTTTAAATAAAAAAAAATAAAAAAGATTGCACATTAGCCAATTCAGATTATTTCTAATGTCTTTCCAATGACCTAAAGTCACAGTGATTATCATTTCTGTATTTTAAGGTACATATTTAAGATTATAATGTGGATATCTTGGCGTTCTTCTGACATTTTTGGCACTCTTACCTGAAGTATTTAACAGATTCACAGGAATTCAGGAAATTAAATGGGAAGGCTTTCTTCTTACACAAGCATCAAGTTAGAACTTTTTGATATAAATATGTACCCATTTTAATACCTCTTAATGAAATAGAGTAAAAATGTTCTTAAAACTTTTTATTCAAAAGTGTAGTCCCTACAAGTTTTCTTGAAAAGTGTGAGTGGTAAGCTTAGTTCATACAACTTTTTGTCCTCAAATACAAAAAAAAATTATGTATGGAGATTTCTCGTCACGTCGACGTGAACTCTGATAAAGCATTTTGTAAATGATACCCTTTCCCAGACAGAGCACCCAGCTACCACGAAGGTGTTTCTTTAGTTTTCTGTCACAAAGAAACAACAGGAATCAGAGACAATCTATTCTTTTTGTGGCTTTAAATGCACCTCCCCTTCCAGCGATGAAATACCGATAGAATTTTCCAGATCTGGCAGGGTCGTTGCGTGAATCAAGACTAATTTTTATAAAGGACTAAATTTTATAAAGTCCAAAGCACAGAAGAGAACCCTTAGCAAATGGTGGGTGTAAAGATGTCTTCATTGTTTATAATCATCATTTCCATCAACAAGTGTTTACTGTGTGAACACTTCACGTAGTAAAAAGGTGGAGACTCCCTTTTACCAGGCAGAAAGGAAAAACACAGGCTGACACTAAGTGAGGGAGGCGCTGTGATCTCGCCTGAGAAGGGCTTTTCGCTGGCCAGGCCAGGAACATTCGTGACCTGACCTGGCTGTGGGACCTGGCAGTTAAGGGGAGGCCGGCAGTAGGGCGAGCGTTTCATTTAATGCAGTTAACATACCAAAAGCTGGTGTGACAGTACTAAGAGTTTTATAGCAGCCGCGGCAGAATAAGGGAAGGATAAAGTGAGGGCAGTCACCACAGGCAGAACTGGAAATAAGTTTGTCATTGTTTCGGTGTTCTTCATCCACCCACTGGGTTACTAACTGTGCATGTGCTCAGGACAGGGCTGTCTGCTTTCCTGCTGCTAGAGGAGGGCTGGGCTTTTCTGACTCTTCTGATGGCTGCTGAGGAAGGAGACAAGTGGAGGACAGGATCACCTTCTTCACTAAGGGGGAAAAGTCACATGGAATATGGAATAAGGAAGCTGAATTGAGAGAAGCAAAAAGAGGAAAGAAGAGAAGCAAAAATTGAGAGAAGAAAAATTTTAGTTTCCTACAGAATTCTTTTTGTCTCAAGGAATCTTTATACTTCCTCTCCATGTAACATACGGGTTCTCAAATGAAATGTGAACGGGGAGGTGTAGGTAGGAAATTTACCACTGCGAATTAAGTATCCAGCTATGTAGACATTATATGATGATTATATTCTGTGTTTGTGAATATGGTAATTGTGAATTGAGAATTTCAGAATACTTCAGAAAAGACATTTAAAAAATCACACAGGAAAATGAGAGATTAAATTTAGGGAAAGTAGATTATTTGATCCTTTCTCTTAGGCAACTGAAACCTAAACAAAACATAAAAAATAAAATTTTGATAGTGCCTATAAAATCTTTTTCAAAAATAAATCCTATATAGCTGGGCATAATAGTGCACACCTGTAATCCCAGCACTTGGGAGGCTAGGCAGGAGAATCACCATGAATTCAAGGCCAGCCTGGGCTACACAGTGACTTCAAGGCTACATAGCAAGACACTGCCTCGAAAACAAAAAAGTCCTATCTGGCTCCCACCGAAGGGTGTTCAGGAATCCAAGCCATCATCTCCTTGGTTCTCCAGTCTGAAACACTCAAAGGCTGGAGGTAGAAGTTCACAGGTTTATACCGTCTAGGTAAATGGAACTGCTTCACATCCCCTCCTGCCAGTACTTTTCCCACACTGCCAATAGTTAGAAAGGTTAGACACAAGAAAGAAAGCTGGGGTTGTTACTGGGCCACATATATTAAAATAAAATAAAAAATAAAATTATTAGGCATATACAGAACAGCAAGAGCGAAATGATGGGACACAGCAGTTTCCATTCAAACTTTACAGTACAGAAACCCAGCCAGAGAAACCGCTCAGCTCTCACCACGGCGGCTCAAGGAGCTGCCTGACTTTATTTTATTCATATTCTTGGGTATAAATAGTCTCACACAAATCTCATACAATTTAGAAAAGATTGTTGCATCACAAAAATAGCCCCAAATATGGCATTTTTTACTTTCTAGAGTGTAGCTAAAATTAATATCTGATCCTTAAAATAATGTTCAAACCACTGGAAGCAGAAAGGAAATGCTCATTTGAGAAAAAGGCCTCTAAGGCTCTGCAGAGATTAGAATCTTCTTGTTCTTTCACATGACACTGTCAAAAAACAAAAGTCGATGTCTAGGAGTTAAAAAGGTGAGGCAGCTAAAATACGCCTCCCTCCCGGAGGCAGAGCGGCCCGAGGCTCTCCAGTCCTGGGAGGCTCTCCGGTCCCCACCTCGTGCCCCAGGGTCAGGCTCCCTTCCTGGGACCCAACGCCCGCGTGCCAAAGCCGTGCTCCTGCAGGGGCCGCGGTGTCAGTCCGGCTGTGGCCTGAGCAGCGGTGAAACTGATCAGCCGCTCCAGGGAGGATGTCGCGGGTGGGAAACAGCAACGTTGAATCTGGGAAAGGCAATTTTAAGATGCTGATCTCACCTGTAAAATCTAACAGGTTGCGTTAGTAATTTTTCAAAGTAAGTCAAAGCATAGAGGAAATGCAGTGTCGTGCTACGCATCTGGTTATTTTTTGCTCTATAAATGGGTTAACGTCCACTATTGTCGTAGATTTGATGCGAC
>PVJX010032288.1:0-20543 GCA_004027295.1 Dolichotis patagonum | reverse complement strand
CCCTGTAATAATTGTGTTCTTGTGTATTTAGTTTTTCATGTCCTTTAGTATCTGTGTTATATAGTTGGATGCTCCTGTCTTTGGTGCATATATATTTTTAATTGTTAGCTCTTCCTCTTGAATTTTTCTGCTTACAAGTATGTAGTGACCTTCTTTGTCTCTTTTAATCATTTCAGGTTTGAAGTTCACATTGTCTGCAAATAGAATTATTACCCCTGCTTTTTTCTGGGTTCCTGTTGCATGGAATACTGTTTTCCATCCTTTGACTTTTAATCTATGAGTTTCCTTTTGGTTTAGATGTGTTTCTTGTATAAAGCTTATTTTGAGATCCTGTTTCTTGATCCATTCTTTTAACCTATTTCTTTTGATAGTTGAATTGAGGCCATTTACATTTATGAATATCACCGATATATACTGTCTCAACTTGGCCATGTTATATTCCAATAGTTTACTTTCTGCTTTTCCCCCTGATTTAATTGCTTGTCCTACCTGATGGTTTCTTTCTGTTTTTCTGGGGATTGTGATCATTTTTGTACCTGTCTAGTATGTCTTTCAACATTCTTTCTAGGGTTGGTTTGGTGGATGTAAATTTCTTCAGTTGTTCTTTGTCATGGAAGTATCTTGTTTCTCCATTAAATTTGAATGAAAGTTTTGCTGGGCACATCAGTCTGGGTTGAAAGTTGTTTTTTTCAGGGCTTGAAATATCTCATTCCAATGACGTCTTGAAGTGAGGGATTGTGCTTAAAAGTCTGCTGTGATTCTAATGGACTTTCCTCGATAGGTTACCTGTATGTTTTCTCTAACATACAATCCTCTTTTAGGACTCTGTTTTTATGTTGTAATTCTGAGATCTTAATTATTATGTGTCTGAGTGTAGATTTATGTTGGTTGTGACTGTTTGGCCTTCTGTATGTCTCATTTTATCTGCATATCAGAATTTTTCTCCATGTTTGGGAAATGTTCTCCTATTATTTCTGTGAACATTTTAGATATGTCTTTTGTATTGACTCCAGTGTCTTCACTAATCTCTATTAATCTTATATTGTTGCTTTTGGAATCATCTTGAAGCTTCCAGATTGTCATTTCATGCTGCTTTGTTATTTTTAACTGTTCTTTCCTTTCATGATCACTAATTGCTATCCTGTTCTCAAGGTCCAAAATCCTATCCTCAACTTCATTTAAACGGTTTTCCATGCTTTGAATCAAATTTTTTGTTTCTTGAATGTCTCTTTCAGTTTGCTTCACGAATTCTGCTTGTTTTCTATATTGTTCATTCAAGGTTTCAATCAGTTTCCCCTGTTCCTGTACTTTTTTCTCTATGTCTTCTTTAGCTGCACTCAGCAACTCCTTTACTAAGGTTGTTACTACTATCTTTACATGGGAGAGTACTTCTAATAAGATTTCCTCTATGGCCTCATGGAGTTGTTGTTTTTTAATTTTATTCATTGTCTTTTCAGAGATTTCTGGCATGTTTCCTTTGGATTCCTCTATTTCAATGTCTCCTGTATTTGCACCTGTTGGACTTGATGTTTGAGATTGCATTCTGCTTTTTCATTTCGCCATTTTACTCTTTTGAGTTAGTGTTTGGTCCTTCAGACCTGCTAGTGTGAACTGTTGCTAGTGTGTATCTTAGTGTCCTACTGTAAGGTTGATGTTTGTCCAATTGCTGGGTCCCACAATAAATAGGTGGGCCAGTCACGTAACTTCCTGCTGCAAGGCCTGTTGGGTGAGTCCTGTATTCTTACTGGGCTAACAAGCCTAGTAGTATTGATGTAGGTCAACTTTTATTTCCTGCTAACTTTATCTTCAGATTATCCCAGGTCATCAAATCTCCCTGTCTATAGTGTTTGTGTTGGCTGAGGCCCTACTGTGTCCCTATTGTGTGCCTGTGTGTCTCATAAGCCCTTTTGATTTTCTTCAAGTTGGAGTTCTTCTGGACACACTTCTCATTCTGCCTGATGTTTTCTATGTGTAGGATGCTGTCACCCTCACTCTTGTCAGACTTACCAAGTTCTTACAGTTAGTTGGAGGGAGCTTAACTACTGACCCTATTTAGCTACTGTACACCTCTATTTTAAGGTGATAACTCACCACACTGACTGGACACAGCCTAGATCTTATTTTGGTGAGGCAGTCATTTAATCTCCCTTCAAGCTAGCATAGATAGTCCTCTGTAGTCCAAGGTTCCTCTGGGTGCAGAGTTCCATCTTTTCCTGGTGCACACTGGGATTTTGCTGCCACCTCAGTAAGTGCAGTCAGGGCCCATGGTGGGTTCTCAGCCATCTGGCTGCTTGTTGTTCACTGAGCACAGTCCAGTTAGGCATGCTGATCCCTCTCGCATGCCTTGAGTTGGTGTCAGACACAGGGCTTGGTCTTACTGCCTGGGGGTAGAGTTCCAAGTTTGGCCGGTGTGCATTTTGGTTTTGCCTGCCATTGGAGTGTGCCCAGTCAGGGCCTAGGATGGACTCCTGGGCCTGCTAGCTGCCCAGGGCTTGTCCAGCGCAGTCCAATTATGCCCGCTGGTCCCCCTAGCACACCTTGTGGTGGTATCATAGGCACTACGTGGTTTTATTGCCTGGGTGCAGATTCCCAAGTTTGCCTGGTGCGGGTCGGGACTCTGAATGGCGCTAGAGTGTGTGCAGTCAGGGCATAGGCTGGGCTCCCAAGGCTACTACCTGCCGGGGACTTGCCCAGCACAGTGCAACTCAGAATATTTCTGAGTCATCTACAAGCATATAAACTAATTTATGGAGATAAAAACAATCCGTATATTAAAATATGTATTACCTTCAAATGTTTCCCATTTAGCATTTAATTATATATATATATATATATATGCCCTCAAAATTCATACCACTGTACTCTTTTGTGTGCTAATAATTTTATTTACTGAATTTGGAAGAAAAGATATTAATTCAGTGTCTTATGCCTTTCAAAAATTTTGAAAATTTATAATTTTAATGTCCTTATACATTTTATAGAAAAATCATTATAATTAAGTGATTTTGAGACACAAAAATATAACAGGATAACATTCTGTAATTAATGTAGGATAAAATTTTACTTAGCTAAGCATTAATCCTAGTGGTGTAGTTGTAAGCACTTGTGTTCCAAGGAAAACAAGGAATCATTTAAAATTTTCCCAGTAGTGTGTAGAGCAAGGGGACAGAGAACTGTATAATTGTTTGTCACCAAAAAATATAAATTATAACATAGAACCTACCAAGTTGTGATAAAATAGAAAATTTAAGCTGAACAATTGAAAGTAAGGAGAAAAAAGGTAGTAAAATTTTTCCATAACAAAATCTATTTCATCTTCCAAAAGATCTAGAGTTTCTATTTTAAAATTTAGGTCTTTGATCCATTTTGATTTATTTTAGTGCATGGTGATATACATGCGTTTAATTTTAGTCTTCAGTATGTGGAAAGCCAGTTTTTCCAGCACTGCTATTAAAAAGGCTATATTTCTTCCAGTACATATGTTTGTCCCCTTTGTCAAAGGTAAAGTGGCTCAGTACCACTGGATTTATTTTATCATATTCTTATATGTTCCACTGTTCATCAGTTGTGACTATTTGGCCTGTACTATGCTGTTTGTATTATCACAGCAACAGTGTCATATAATTTCAAGTCAGAGATTGTGATGCTCCCTGCTTTGCCTTTGTTACCCAGAACTGTATTCGCTAGTCTGGGACTTTTGTGGTTCCAAATGTATTTTAGGAATATTTTCTCTACTTTTATGAGATATGCTAATGGTAATTTAATTGAAATTGCATTAACTCTGTATGATAATTTTTTGAGTATGACCATTTTATCCATGTTGGTTCTTGCTACAGAAAATGGTAAAATATCTTTTCATTTTCTGATATTCTCTTTGATCTCTATTTTCACAACACTCTAGTTTTCAGATTAGAGAGCTTTTACTTCCTTTTCTGGATTGATTCCTATGGATTTCATTTTTTACTTTTAGAAAGTCATTTATTTTAATCAGATATTATTGATGCATTTTAGATATGCATAATGATTATGTTCATCTTAGAGAATTTTCACCTGCACATAATAAAACTTTTTCCCCCATTCTCCTACCTACTTTTCAATGTATTCTCTTTCCATTTGCAAAAGCTTTGTTTCATTGTTTTCTTCTTTACTCATTTTTTGTCTTCAATTTTCACCTCTCACTTGTTCCCCTCCACACTTGAACATTTTTTTTCCTATTTCACAATACATACTATACATTTTGACCCTTATTTACTCTTTCAATTTCTGACAACATAGAAATAATGTGATATTTACACTGGTATGCCCAATTTCTGTCACTTAAGAGTATGGTCTCAAGGTGCACCCATTTCTCTAAAATTATCTCTAATGTATCCTACTTTATGAAGGAGTAATAAAAAAATCTTCTTTATCCATTCCTTAGATGATTGGCATTTTTGTTTTATCCAAGATTTGCTTATTACAAATCGTGCTGCTATAAACAAGGATGTGCACACATCACTCTAGTGTGATGCTTCTAATATTTTCAGGCAGATATCCAGAAGAGGAATGACTCAGTTAAATGGAACTTCTAGTCCTAGTGTTTTCAGAAATCTCCATCTTGGTTTCCACAGTGGTTACACCAGTCTACACTCCCACCAAAAGTGGAGAAGTGTTCCATTTTCCCCACAGCCCCATCACAATTTCATATTGGTCAATTTATTAGAAATAATCATTACTTTTTGAATGACATGGGATCTCTGCAATGTTTATTTTGCATCTCTGTAATGGACAATGATGTTGAACATTTTTCATATGTTTATATGTTGTTTGTATTTTTCTTTTTATTTTAAAGAAAAACATTAAAAACATTGGTACAAAATTTCAAAATTATATTGTAGGAGAATAACAATAGTTTGATCATTTCATATTGTTATTTTTAAGGTAGTTGCTCATATTACAAGAGATAACACATGAAAAAATTGCTTAAAAGGGTTGGGAATATAGCTTAGTGGCACAGTGCCTGTCTGGCAAGCACAAGATCTAGATTTCCTTACCTGGTACCAAAAAAAATCGCTCAACCAATTTAGGCACAAACAGTTCTTTTCAGTGAAGTAATAGCAATTAGCAATATAACTATTCTAACTATCTTGCGTGTATATATTCATTTTTCTTTCTCCTCCCTTCTTTTCTTTTTTATTCCATCCCAGTTTCTCTTTCCTTCTAAATAGTTTCATTTCACTTCACAATATATAAATTGTACATTTGTAATCTTATTTACTTTTTCAGTTTCTTGAATTAGGGAGACAACACAATGTTTACAGAAATGAAACTGACTTATTTCACTTATGAGTATATTCTTAAGTTGCATCCATTTCCCTATAAATATTTCATGTTTATTCATCATGAGAGCTAAGCAGTACTGCATTGTATAAAAAATACCACATCCTCTGTGTACGTTCCTCCACTGATGGGCATTTTGGTTGTTTCCAAGATTAAGTTATTATACATTGTGCTACTATAAACATAGGTGCACATACATAGCTATGATATTAACTTTTTAATTCTTCTGGAAAATACCCAGGAGCGGAATACATGGGTCGAATGACCCCCATAATCCTAGTGTTTTGAAGAATCTCCACACTGATTTCTATAGTGGTTGCACCCGTCTAAATTCCCATCAACAGTGTAAAAAGATTCCTTTTTCCTCACAAACTTTCGAAGGTTTGTTATGGGTAGATCGCTCTCTCTCTCTCTCTCTCTCTCTCTCTCTCTCTCTCTCTTTCTTCTTCTTCTTCTTCTTCTTCTTCTCTCTCTCTCTCTCTCTCTCTCCCCCTCTTTCTCCCTCTCTCACTCTCTCCCCTCTCTCTCCCTCTCTCCTTCTCTCTATCTCTCCTCTTCTTTTTTTTACCAGGGATGAAACTCATGACTTCATGCTTGCCAGGCAGGCACTTATGCTGCTGAGCTAAATCATGGTGCTATTGCTTGATTTCTTGATACTAACCATTCCTTCTGCAGTGAGATGGAATCCGAGTGTTTTAACTTGCATCTCTTTGATGTCCAATGACATTAAACATTTTTCATATATTTATTTTCCATTTGTATTTCTTCATCTGAGAAGTGTATACTGATTTCAGCTGTCCATTTTTTAATTGCCTCTTTGAATGTGGCATCCTGGTGTTACAATTCTTTGTATGTTCTGGGTTAAGGTCCTCAGTCTGAGGGACAACTGGATACAATTTTTCCTACACTATCTTTTATCTTTGTTGATTTCTTTTGATGTGCAAAAGCTTTTAGTAAGATGAGATCTATGCTCTTGATTCTTTGAAATATTTCTTTGCAGTCTGGGTTTTGCTGATGAACTCTCTATCTACACATATTCCTTCAAGATTCCTATATACTTTCTCTTCATATATATTTCATGTTTTGGTTTTAATATTTAGATTTTTGACATATTTTGATTTTAGTTCAGTGCATGATGATATACATGGGTTTAGTTGTAGCCATTGGCATGTATAGAACCAATTTTTACATCACCATTTATTAAAGGGGTTACCTTTCTTCCAGTAAACAAGTGTCAAATATAAAGTGGCTGAAACTAGTGTCAAATATAAAGTGGCTGAATATTTTTGGATTTTCTTCTGCATCTTCCATTCTTATCCACTTATCTTGAGTAATACATGCTGACAATGCTGTGGGGGGAAAGGAATCCTCCTAATTTGTTGGTGGGAGGAACTTTGGCAATCAGTATGTAGATTCATCAAAAAGTAAGATTCATGGCCATATTCAACTCAATTATTCTTCTCTGGGTATCTATCTTCCTGGAAGAATTTAAAACATCTTATTAGAGCCAAACATGTGTGAGCTGAATCCCAGAGCACAGGGAAGCTTTAGAACACCTGTCTCACCAGGTAAGGCCATGCCCAGCATCCCAAATCACTGGAAGATGCATAGAAGGTCCCTATGGGCCTAACTGGGGCACAGGCAGTGACCTCCAACTGGCTAGCAAGGGCCTGAATTCAGTCCTGGGAGCTGCACATGTGCAAGCAGAGTCCAAGAGCACAGGGAAACTTTAGAACATTGCTTCCATCCAGTAAGACCATGTCTAGCATTGCAAATCATTGGAGTGTGCACAAGAGGTCGCCATGGGCCTATTTGGGCCACACCCAGTGACCTCCAAGCAACTAGCAGTTGCCTGGAGTCTGCCCCGGGAACCAAAAGTGGGCCAGCTGATTCCCAGCACATGAAGAAAGCTTTGGAATGTCACTTAAAACCCAGAAATATAAGAAAATGACAACACAAAGGAGCAAAATGCAATCTCAAACTTCCAGTGCAACCAAAGCAAGCCTAGGAGACATGGACACAGAAAAAAATGTAAACTATACACCTGAAATTCCTGAAATGATAACAACTGATGTAAAAAAACAACTCTGGGAAGCTATAAAAGAACTCAGAACAGAAATGATCTCTCTGGTAAAAGAAGAAATGCTAAATGTAATGAAAGAAATGCTGAACACTTCTACAGAAGACATAGTTAAAAAATTAGAGGCAAAAGGGAGAAAGATGGAAGCCATGAATGAATAAGATAAGAAATAAATAGAATGCATGAAACGGGTTCAAAGAGACACACAGGAAATCAAAAATTCCATGCAAAGTTGGAAAAAACATCTCAACAAATATGAAGATAGAATGACAGACCTCAAAGATATGATTGCAGCTAGTAAACAATAAAGGAATGATCTTTTAAAAATAACAATGAAACAGGAAATAATAATTCAACAGCTGCAAGATGATGCAAAGAAAAACAACATAAGGTAGATAGGGATAAACAAAAAATAAGGTGAAAAAAAAATAATATCAAGAGGCTATTTACAGAAGTAATAGCTGAAAATTTCCCAAACAAGAGAATGGAAACTGACATACAGATCAGTGAAACATGTAGAACTCCAAATAGCCATAACAAAAATAAAACTACACCCAGACATATTATAATCAACATCCCAGAAATCCAACATAACAACAGAATATTAAAAGCTTTTAGAAAGAATAGACAGATCACCTATAAAGGAAAGCCTATCAGAATCGCAGCACACTGCTCAACACAATAAATGAAGCCAAGAAGAGCAGGGAGTGAAGTATTTCAGATCCTAAAGGAAAAAGACTTCCAACTCAGACTGATGTACCCTGCAAAACTGTCCTTCAAAAAGGATGGATAAATACGATACTTTGATGAAAAAGAACAACAGAAAACCTTCATGACCACCAAACCAACTCTGCAAAGAATACTGAAAGACATTCTATATAGACATAGGAAAAAAACCACTAAACAATGCATACAATTAAACACAGTGGAAAGGTAAACAATCAACAGCAAAAAGATAACATGTCAAAAGTAAACCAATATATGTCAGTTATAACTATTAATTTATATGGCCCCAATTCACCAATTAAAAGGAACAGATTGGCAGAATGGATCAAGAAATATCATCAACCCATATGTTGTCTACAAGAAACCCATCTAACCCAAAAGGAAACTCATAGACTGAAAGTCAAAGATGTAAACCATTACTTCATGCAACAGGAACCCAAATAAATCAGGGTTATCTAGGCTGATTTCAGACAGTGTGAACATTAAACCAAGAATGACCCGAAGACATAAAGAAGGTCACTACATATTAGTTAAGGGAAAACTTTAAGAGGAAGAGATAACAATATTAAATATATATGCACCAAATTCAGGAGAACCCAGCTAAGCAAAAAAAAAATTAACAGAAATGAAAAATCAAATAAGCAATAACAAAATTATAGCAGGAGACCTCAACATGCCATTTACAAAAAGGGACACATCATCTAGACAGAATATCAGCAAAGAAATAACAGAACTGAATCAAACCTATGAACCAATGGACTTGGTGGTTGTACATAGTGTTCCAAACAACAAAATCAGAATATACGATCTCAGCAGCACATGGAACATTCTCTAAAATAGATTATACACTAGCCATTAGAACATGCTTAAGTAAATGCAAAAGAATTGAAATTATCACTTGCATTTTGTTGTACCATAGCACCATGAAACTAGAAATCAATGACAAAAGAAACTGCAAAAAAGCCACAAAAAGAGGAAAATTGAATAACACACTTCTGAGCAATCAGTGGGGCACAGAAAAAATGAAACAACACCTGCAAGCAAATGAAAATACAAACACATCTTACAGGATACTGTGGGATGCAAAGAAAGCAGTCCTCAGGAAAATTTATTGTGGTGAATTGCCACATGAGGAAAACTGAATGAACAAAAGTTAAAAAACCTACTGCTACATGTCAATCATCTACCAAAAGAAGAGCAAGTTGAACCCAAAATGAAAAGAAGGCAGGAAATGATAAAGCTCAGAGCAGAAATCAATGCAATAGAAACTAAGAAAACAATACAAAGAATAAATGAATCAAAGAGTTGGTTCTTGGAAAGAATAAATAAAATTGATAAACTCCTAGCCAAAAGGAAAGAAAAAACTCAATTTGTGGGATGCAATGAAAGCAGTCCTCAGAGGAAAATATATTGCACTGAGTTCCCACATCAGGAAGCCAGAATGAACACAAATAAACAACTGAATGCTACACCTCAAACATCTAGAAAAAGAAGAGCAAGCCAAGCCCAAAGCCAAAAGAAGGGAGGAATTTGTAAAGATCAGAGCAGAAATTATTGCAATACAGACTAAGAAAATAATACAATGAATCAATGAATCAAAGAGTTGGTTCTTTGAAAGAATGAATAAAATTGATAAACCCCTAACCAACCTTATTTAACAAAGGAAAGAAAAAACTCAAATTCATTCAATAAGGAATGAAAAGGATGAAATCACTACAGACCCTGTGGAAATACAAAAGATTGTCAATATCTATTGCAAAAATCTCTACTCTCACAGGCTTCATAATACAGAAGAAATAGACAGATTCTGAGAAACATGTGAATTACCAAACCTGGGTCAAGAAGATATAAAACTGCTGAATAACCCAATTTCAATTAATGAAATTTAAAATGTAATTAAATCCTTACCAATGAAGAAAACACCAGGGTCAGCCAGATTCACTGCAGAATTCTACAAAAATGCAAATAAGATTTAATGCAGACACTCCTCAAACTCTTCAAGGAAATTGACAGGGAAGCAATTCTCCCTAACTCATTCCTGGAAGCAAATATTACTCTAACACCCAACCTGAGAAAGACTCAACCGAAAAACAGAACCACCGGTCAATCTCCCTAATGAACATAGATGCAAAAATTCTCAATAAAATATTGGCAAAAAGGATGCAGCAAATCACAAGAAGGCTATACACCAAGACCAAGTGGGATTCATCCCAGGAATAAAGGGATGGTTGAACATATCCAAATCAATGAATTAAATCCACCATATCAATAGAAAAAAATAAGAACCACATGATCATTTCTATAGATGCAGAAAACACTCTTGTAAGTTCCAACACTTCTTAATGATAAGAAACTTACAGAAAATTTGAACAGATGGTCTTTACCTCAATATGATAAAAGCCATCTGTGATAAAACAACAGCCAGCAACATATTAAATAGCCAAAAACTGAAAGCCTTTACCCTAAAATCAGGAACAACATGGGGATGTCTGTTATCACCACTCCTATTCAATAAAGTGCTGAAAATACTAGCCAGATAAATTGGAAAAGAGCCAGAAATAAATGGAGTAACAACAGGAAAATAAGAAGATTAATTATCACTATTTGCAGATGACATGATATTTTATACAGAAGACCCAAAAAACTCCATTAAAAGACTACTAGAGACTGGGAACCTCAAGGAGACTTGCAGCTCAGCCTTGTCTGTTAGGGACTGGGAACTTCATGGAGACTGGCATCTCAGCCTGAGCTGTTTGGGACTGGTAGGCCTGCAATTCCCCCATAGCAAACATCGCAGAGACCTGCATCTCAGCCTGGGCTGTATGGGTCTGGTAGGTGCACACTTCACCCACAGGGAACCTCTTGGGGGCCAGCAGCTTGGCCCAGTCTGTTTGGGACTGGGAACTTCACAGAGACCAGCATCTTGGCCTGGGCTGTCTGGGACTGGTAGGCCACCCTTTCACCACAAGGGAACCAGGAGGAAACTGGCAGCTTGGCCCAGGATGTTCAGGACTGGGAACATGGCACGGACCACTGGCAGAAGGCCTGAAATGACTGGGACTGCCGCTGCTGCTGTCCACTTCTCCAGGAACATCTAGGAAGCCTGCCACAGGCCTGAGCTGCCTGGGACCACATCTGCTGGACCCGCCCTTCCACTGGGAACATTGGACTACAGTGGACAACCATGTTGGCTTGATGAGAGGCTCAGGAAACACTCAGCCAAACAGAAGACCTCATCAGGCTTCAGTCAGTGAGGTGAGTTTCCCCATAAAATAGAGGTCTGCAGTGGGTAACTAGGAGCAGAAGTGAAACTCCTTCCAAGTGTAAGACCTTGGTTAACCTGGCAAGAGAGTGGATAACACCTTCACCCACACAGAGAACATCATACAGGTGGAGGAATGTGTCAATATCACCCTGCCCCAACTTAGAGAAAATCAAAAGAACTTATGAGACCCCCAGTGACACAGTAGGGCCTCAGCTGACACAAACACTATACCCAGGGAGACCTGGTGACCTGCAACAACCTGAAGATATAACAACAGCAGGAACTAAGAGTTGCCCTACATCAATACTTCTGGGTGAGTTAGCTCAGAAAGAATATAGGACTCACCCAACAGACACGATAGGAGGAAGTCAGGAGACTGGATCTCTTTTTATTGTGGTACCCAGCAATTTGACAAACATCAACCACACAGTAGAACCCTGAAACACACACTTCAGAAAGTTGTGTCTGTTGGAATAGAAAGACCAGAAATTCACCCAAAAGTTGAAAGTGACTAAATGAAAAGGCAAAATGCAGTCCCAAACATGTAGTCCATCAGGGGGAAGTGCAGGTGGTAATGAAGTAGAGGACCCTAAAATTCATAGACCAGATATCTCTGAAGAAAAGAAACAATGAACAATGTAGAAAATGGGCAGAATTTATGAAAAAAATTGAAAGAGATATGCAAGAAACAAAAAATTGCATTGAAATCCTGCAAAGTCATTTAAATGAAGCTGAGGATAGAATTTTGGACCTTGAGGACAGGATTGCAGATAGCGATCTTGAAAGGATAGAACTTATAAAAACAACAAAGCAGAATGAAATGACAATCGAACAACTACAAGATGATGCCAAGAGAAACAATGTTAGAGTAATAGGCATTAGTGAGGAGGACGGAGACAATGCAAAGGATATAGCTAAGCTGTTCACAGATATAATGGCAGAAAATTTCCCAAACATGGGTGAAAAATCAGATATACAAATAAGTGAGGAATATAGAATGCCACACAGCCATGACCAACATAAACCTACACCCAGACATGTAATTATTAATATCTCAGATATGCAGCATAAAAATAGAATACTAAAACCTGTTAGAGAAAAGACACAACTCAACTACCAAAGAAAGCCTATTAGAATCACATCAGACTTCTCAGCACAAACCTTCAGGTTAAGATGAACTTGGAGTGAGGTATTGCAAACCCTAAATAAAAACAACTTTCAGTTGACACTGATGTACCCAGTAAAACTGTCTTTCAAACTTAATGGAGAATCAAGATACTTCCATGACAAAGAACAACTGAAGAAATTCATACAGACCAATCAAACCTTAGAAAGAGAGCTGAAGGATATCTTAGAGATAAAAATGACCACAATGTCCACAACAACAACAGAAAGAAATTACCAGGCTGGACAAGAAAGTAAACAAGGGAGAAAAGCAGGAAACTAACAATAGTAACACAACATGGCAAAGTCAAGTTAATACATATCAGTGATATCTGTAAATGTAAATGGGCTCAATTCACATATCAAAAGAAACAGGTTGACACAATGGATCAAGAAACAGGATACCACAATCAGCTTTATACAAGAAATGCATCTGACTCAAAAAGAAACTCATAGATTAAAAGTCAAAGGATGGAAAACAGTATTCCATGCAACAGGAACCCAGAAAAAAACAGAGGTAAAAATTCTATTTACAGACAATGTGAACTTCAAACCTAAAATGACTAAAAGAGATATAGAAGGTCACTACATACTTGTAAGTGGAAAAATTCAAGAGGAAGAACTAACAATTATAAATATATGCACCAAACACAGGAGCACCCAACTATATAAGACAGATACTAAAGGACATGAAAAACCAAATACACAGAACACAATTATCACAGGAGACCTTAAGATCCCACTGTCACAAAGAGATAGATCAACTAGGCAAAAAATCAGCAAAGAAACAATGGAACTGAATCATACCTGCAGGCAATTGGACTTAGTAGATGTTTATAGAGTGTTCCACCCAACCACATCAGAATACATGTTCTTCTCAGCTGCCCATGGGACATTCTCCAAAATAGACCATATATTATCCCATAAATCATTTTTAAGTAAATGCAAAGGAATTGAGATTGTCCCATGCATACTATCTCACCATAGCACACTGAAATTGTATATTAATGGCAAAAGAAACTGCAAAAATGGCATAATACATGGAAATTAAATAACAACTTTTTGAAAAACCAGTGGGCTACAGATGAAATTAAAGAAGAAATAAAGCAATACCTACAATTCAATGGAAATGTGGAAACTATTATTGTAATCTGTGGAATTCAATGAAAGCAGTTTTAAGAGCGAAATATACAGCAATAAATAATCATATCAAGAAAACAGAATAAGCACAAATAAACAATCTAATGCTGCATCTTAAGCTTCTAGAAAAAGAAGAGCAAGTTAAATCTAAAGTATAGTAGAGAGGAAATTGTAAAGATGAGAGCAGAAATCCACGCAATTGAAACAAAAAAAATACAAAGAATAATGAATCAAAAAGCTGGTTTTTTTGAGAGAATAAACAAAATTGATGTACCTCTAGCTAACCTTATAAAGAAAAAAGAAAGAAAAAACCCAAATGCATGCAAGAAGGACCAAAAAGGGGGAAATTACTACAGATCCTATGGAAATTCAAAAGATCACGAACACCTACTTTGAAAATCTCTACTAATATAGAGAGAAAAATACAGAGGAAATGGAAAGATTTCTAGAAACATATGAACTACCAAAGCTCAATGAAGAAGATATAGCAATTTTGAATAACCCAATATAAGCTATTGAAATTGAAAACATAATAAAAAACTTACCAACAAAGAAAAGCCCAGGTCCTGTTGGATTCATACCTGAATTGTATAAGAAATTTAGAGAAGATTTGATGCCAATACTCCATAAATGCTTCAGTGAAATTGAAAAGCTAGCAATCCTCCCTAATTCATTCCTGGAAGCAAGTATGACTCTGACACCAAAACCAGAGAATGACCCAACCAAAAAGGAGAACTGTGCTCCAATCTCACTAATGAACATAGAGGCAAAGATTCTCCAAAAAATACTAGCAAATAGAATGCAGCAAATTATCAAGAAGATTATATATCAAGAACAAGTGGGATTCACTCTAGGAGTGCAGGGATGTTTTAACATAAGCAAATCAATAAATGTAATACACCACATCAACAGAGCCAAAAACAAAAACCCCAAGGTCATCTCAATAGATGCAGAAAAAGCTTTCGATAAGGTCCAACACATGTTCATGATAAAAGCCCTTCAGAAACTCAGAATACATGGTGTCTACCTCAACCTTATAAAGGCCATCTATGACAAACCAACAGCCAATATTATACTTAAAATGTACAAAAACTGAAAGCTTTCACTATAAGATCAAGAACATGACAAGGATGTCCACTATCAACACACCTTTTCAATGTAGTTCTGGAAACACTAGCCAGGGCAATCAGACAAGAGAAAGAAATAAAAGGAATAAAGATAGTAAAGGAAGAAGTTAAACTATCACTATTTGAAGATGACACGATACTCTATATAGAAGATCCAAAAAATTCCATTGAAGACTACTAGAAGTAATCAATAAATTCAGAAGTGTAGCTGCCTCCAAAGTCAATGCTCCAAAATCAATAGCATTCCTGTACATGAACAAGAACATCACAGAGAGAGAAATTACAGAAATATTGCCCTTCACAATAACATCTAAACAAATGAAGTACTTAGGAATCAAGCTAACTAAAATTGTAAAAGACATATATACCGAAAATTATACTATGCTAAAAAAGGAGATTGAAGAGGATATTAGAAAATGCAAAGATGTTC
This sequence comes from Dolichotis patagonum, assembly GCA_004027295.1. Classification (NCBI taxonomy): domain Eukaryota; kingdom Metazoa; phylum Chordata; class Mammalia; order Rodentia; family Caviidae; genus Dolichotis; species Dolichotis patagonum. Next base: position 5,292 of record PVJX010032288.1, on the reverse strand, counting down.
TATGCTCTTGGCTAGGAAGAACCACCATTGTGAAAATGACCATACTCCCAAAACTGTTACACAGACTTAACGCAATCCCAATCAAAATACAATTGACATACTTCACAGATCTAGAGAAAGCACTCCTAAAATTCATTTGGAACCAGAAGAAACCTAGACTAGCAAAGAGAGTTCTGGGCAATAACAGTAAGGCAGGAGGAATCTCAATTCCCTGACTTGAAACTGTACTACAAAGCCACAGTGATGAAATCAACATGGTACTCGCAAAGAAATAGATCTGAGGATCAATGGAACAGATTAGAAGATACAAGTATAAATACAAAACCACTCAGCCACATGATATTTGACAAAGGGGTTAAAAATGTTCAGTGGAGGAAGGATAGTGTATTTAATAAATGGTGTTGGATAATTTGGCTCTCCACATGCAGAAGACTGAAACTAGATCCATGCCTATCACCATGCACAAAACTAAAGTCTAACTGGATCAAAGACATGAACATTAAAACAGAAACACTAAATTTACTAGAAGATAAGGTAGGTAGAAATCTTGAATACATAGGTGCAGGCAGAGAATTCATGAACAAAATGCAAAATGCAAGGGAAACACTTCAGAGAATCAACAACTGGCAACTCATATTATTGAAAGGTTTGTACACTTCAAAAGAAATCACTAGCAAAATGAAAAGAAAATCCACGGAATGGGAAAGAATTTTAATCAGCATCCCCTCAGACAAAGGAATTATATCAAGAACATATAAAGAAATGAAAAACGTCAACCCCACCAAATTCAAAGAGCCTTTGTAAAAATGGGGACGTGAGATGAACACGCAGTTCTCATATGAAGATATACAAATGGCAAACAAATACATGAAGAAATGTTCAGCATATATAGTGGTTGGAGAAATGCAAATGAAAACAACATTGAGATTTCATGGGACTCCTGAAAGAATAGCTGCCATCTAGAAATCAACTGATAACTAATGTTGGTTCGGGTGTGGGGAAAAAGGAACACTGCTCCACTGTTGTTGGGAGTGTAGACTGGTGCAACCACTATGGAAATCAGTATGGAGAATTCTCAGAAGACTAGGAGTGGAAGCTCCATTCAACCCATCTATTCCCCTCCTGAGTATTTTCCCAGAGAAACTCAAAAGTTCATATCACAGTGATATATGTGCACCCATGTTCATAGCAGCACAATTTGTAATAGCTAAACCTTGGAAACAAGCAAGACACCCATCAACTGCAGAGTGGATGAAAAAAATGTGGTATTTTTACACAATGGAATATTACTCAGCTATAAAAAAGGATTATCTTGAGGCCTTCATAGGGAAATGGAGACAACTTGAGACTATCTTCATTTGTGAAATAAACAAGAATCATATTTATAAATATCACATTGTGTCTCTAGTGTAAAAATAATAAGAACAGTAGGAGTAATAAAACAAAAAATGTGTAATTGCTACTGTAAAAAAGAGAGGAAAAGAAAGTGCTCTAAAGGATATAACTGCATGTGTGTTTAAGTGTGTATGATAGATGACCATATTACTGTTTTTGTTAGAATGTTGAGCAGAACCATTAACAGTCTCATTGTTTGAATGTGTACTTTGTATATTTTAACTTCGTAACTTGCACAACTATTTCCAATGATGACAGTATGTAACTTATCAAGTGGCGATTTCTTATTTTTTTTGTGGTTGTTGTTCTTTTTTTCTTTCCCCTTTGGTATTCTGTATTGTTGCTACACTCTTTCTGTTTTGTTTGTTTGGTTTTTTTTTCTTCTCTTTAAATTAAAAAAAATAAAGACTACTAGAGGTAATAAACAAATGCAGCAGTGTAGCTGGATACAAAGTCAACACTCAAAAATCAATAGCAGAATACTACTTAGTTATAATAAAGGATGATCTTGAGGCCTTCATAGGGAAATGGAGTCAACTTGAGACCATCCTCATTAGTGAAATATATAAGAATCATATTTATAAATATCACTTTGTTTCTCTAGTCTAAAAAGTAATAAGAAATGTAGGAGAAATAAAACCCAAATGTGTAGTTGCTACTGTAAAAAAGAGAGGAAAAGAAAGTGCTCTAAAGGATATAATTGCATGTATGTTTAAATGTGTAAGATAGATGACTATACTACTGTTTTTGTTAGATGGTTTAGCAGAACTGTTAACAGTCTCATTGCTTGAATGTGTACTTTGTATGTTTTAACTTTGTAATTTGAACAGCTATTTCCAGTGATGAGAGTATGTAACATTTCAAGTGGCAATTTCTTAGTTTTTTTGTTTTTCATTTTGTTATTGTTGTTGTTTTGGGGTTTTTTTTGTCTCTTTGTGGGTTTTTGGGCTCTTTTATTTTTTTCTGCATTGTTGCTACCATTTTTCTGTTTTTTTCAGGCTGTTTTTGTTTTCTCTTTAAATAAAATTAAAAATAATATAAAATAAAATTTTGTATTTCCTGGCCCCCCCAAAAATCAATAGCATTCCTATACACTAACAACAATATCACTGAGATGGAAATAAGAGAAGCCACACCCTTCACACTAGCATCCAAAAAATGAAATACTTAGGAATCAGTCTTTAAAAAGTATAGATTTATTCAAGGAAAATTAAAGGAAGTCAAAGAGGACCTCAGAAAATGGAAAGGCATCCCTTGTAAATGGGAAGGAAGAACCAACATTCTTAAAATGACTATGCTTCCAAAATTGTTATGCATATTTAATGTAATCCCAATCAAAATACTACTAGCATACATCACAGATCTACAGAAATCAGTCCTAAAATTCATCTGAAACTAGAAGAGACCTAGAATGACAAAAGCAACTCTAAGTAACATAGGCAAGGCAGGAGGCATCACAATCCCTGACTGGAAGATGTACTACAAAGCTACTGTAATAAAATCAACATGGTAGCGGAATAAAAACAGACCTGAAGATCAATGGAATAGATTAGAAGATACAACTACAACCACAAACACCCTCAGCCATCTTATCTTTGATAAAGGGGCCAACCACATTCACTGGAAGAAAGATAGTGTCTATAATAAATGGTGCTGGAAAATTTGGCTCTCCCTATGCTAAAAATTAATACTAGACCCATGGCTATCACCATGTGCTAAACTAAAGTCTAAATGAACCAAAGTTCTAAATATTAAAACAGAAACACTAAATCTGTTGGAAGACAAAGTTAGAAATCTTGAAGACAGTTGTAGGTAGAGAATTCATGAACAAGAATGATAGCACATGCAAAATATGTCACACAATCATTAACTGGGATCATGTCCTATGAAAGAATTTTTACATGTGAAAAGAAATTTCCAGCATAGCCAAAAGAACCCACAAGTTGGTAAAATATCTTAGTGAACTGTCCCTCAGACAAAAGACTTCCATCTAGAACACATACAGATTATTTTTATTTTAAAGGGGGTAAAATTAAACACAACAAAACAGAAAAAAATGCGATATAAGAAAGCATAAACTTCAAAGCAAGACAACCAGAGATCTTCACTATCTATCATATTGTCTCTTGTTTTCTTCCAAATGGTTGTTCATATCTTTGCATATGGAGAGATCATACAAAACAACATAGCCAATATTTCACAAGATATCCTGTTCACTGGCTCCCACTTGCTAAGTGGGGGGGGGCGGGGGACAGGACGACATGAGATATTTGCCCACGTGTCTGCAGGCTCACAACAGCTCACCAAAGAGTGGAGGAGTTCCTTGTTCTCCTGGCATCCCAGGTCCCCGCATGGTGCAAGTCCCAAGAGACTCCAGGGTTTCCCTCTTCTGGGCCGCTGAAGTCTGCCAGGCTCACAGCTGCTCACCAGAGAGGGGAGGAGATCCTTGTTCTGCTGGCACCCCAGGTTCACACATAGTGCAAGTCACAAGAGATGCCAGAATCACCCTCTTCCAGGCCGCCAAAGCCTGCCATGCTCACAGCAGCTCACCCTAGAACACATAAAGTATTTTAAAAAAATCAGACTCCCAAATTCAAAGACCCAATCCAAAAATGGGCATCTGAGATGAATACACAGTTTATAGATTAAGAACACAAATGGCAAATAAACACATGTAAAAATGTTCAGCATCCTTGGTCATTAGTCATTAGTCACTGATCATTAGAGAAATGCAAATTAACACTACACTGAGATTCCACTGAGAATAGTCAGGATCAAGAAAACTACCAACAACAAATGCTGGAGAGGTACAGGGAAAAAGGAACTCTTCTGCACTGTTGGTGGGAGTGCAAACTGGTGCAACCACTGTGGAGGTCAGTCTGGAGATTCCTCAAAAATCTTGGATGGGAAGTCCCATTTTACTCAGCTATTCCACTTCTGGGTATATTCCCAGAAGAACTGAAAATATCATACCACAGTGATGTATGTGCACCCATGTTTATAGCGGCATAATTTGTAATAGCCAGATCTTGGTAACAGCTTAAGTGCCTATCAACTGTGAAATGGATAAAAAAGATGTGGTATTTTTATACAATGGAGTACTATTCAGCTTTAAAAAATGATCACATTGAAATATTTTTAAATAAATGGATGCAACTGGAAACCATATTCATAAGTGAAATAAATCAAACACACATGTAAACACTGTATAGTCTCCCTAGTGTAAGAAATGGTCAGAATGCATAAGATACAAATAACTCAATAAATACAGTGAAAGAATAAGAATCTGTTTAAAGGGCAAAAATGATATCTCAGGGAAAAGGAAAAAGTAAAAGTAAGGGAAAGGAAAATATATCTAAAATTATATAAACACACTTAGGATATCTAAGATGATTGTGCTATAAATTCTATAAGTTCTTGGAACAAAAAGTTAACATTCATACGATTGGAATAATTGTGCATATTATCTTATGGTGATCTGAGGAACTCTTAAAGATCATCATGTAAAATAACAACCCTAGTTAGGCTCATCCCACCTTGTTTAGAAGGCCTATATTGTCAGTGTTTGGGGCTCTTTTCTCTTGTTATTTATTTATCTTTTTTTGTTTTGTGTTTTTCTTTTTTTTAAATTTTATTTGAAGAGAATAAAAACAACCAAAAAAAAGAAAAAAATAATATCAACAATACAGTAATCCAAAGAAAAAAAAGCAAAGAATAAAACATTAAGAAATCACTCCTTGATAAGTTACATACTGTCATCTTGGAAATAGTTGTTCGAGTTACAAAATTAAAGCATACAAAGTACACATTAAAACAGTGAGACTGTTAACAGTGTTGCTCAACAATCTAACAAAAACAGTAATATGGTCATCTATCTTACACACTTAAACATGCATG
>PVJX010032287.1:0-20562 GCA_004027295.1 Dolichotis patagonum | reverse complement strand
AGCAAATGCCACCCTTTAATCTTCCTCCCCACATCTTCTTATCTTCTCCTCAGTAGGATTAGAGGCATCTCCTAGAGAGTGTTCCACAAACTTCTAATTCTATCTTTTCTCCACCACCTTCTCTTTGAAGCCTTATCAGATATCTTTAATCAAAAGCTATTTTTTAGCAGGGTGTGGTGGTGCATACCTGTAATCCCAGAACACTCTCTAGGAGATGCCTCTAATCCTACTGAGGAGAAGATAAGAAGATGTGGGGAGGAAGATTAAAGGGTGGCATTTGCTGTACATCTAAAGGTATGGACAGGGGCTCAGCAGGAACATCTAAAAGACCCCCAGAACAGAGCTTTTTCAGGATTACTTGACCGAAAGGTTGGCAGTGTTACTAGTGGACAACTGCAGTGCAGTGCAGAGCCCCCTTGGGGACAGAGAGTTTCATGCCATTTGATCTTTACTAGCATAAGAACAAACAACAAAACATATTTAAGAATGAAAGATACAGGGAGTGAAGGAGAAAGGATGAATGGAGAGAAGAGCAGACTGGTTTAATAAGGGGTCAATTATGGTATTCTATTTGACTCTGGCTTTGTGACGTTGGCCTGTCAATAGATTTTCTGTGAATCAGTTTCCTTATGTATGACAGACAGTAATTTCTAACCTGACTCACAAACTAATGAGAAGTTAGAAGTGAACACATGAAAAATGCAAAAACCTCATCCAAAGAGGGGCCACCAGTGGTAGCATGCTTCTTTGTGTAGGGTGGTGGTTGAATATACGCATGTTGTTGACTAGCATGGTTGCAGAGCCACAAGTCTCTTACCAAATATGCTGACTTGAGAATTCCTAACAAGGGTTCTGAGTCATTATGTCTCAGAACTGACTGAGGGTGCTGTCTGAAGCAGAGTATTCAGTGACCAGGCTTTGATAAGAACATATCTATAGCCGGTACACCCAGTGCCTTTCCAGGGTAATCAAAATGCTGAGCAGGACCAGAGACACAGATGCCAGGGACACTCATGCTGCCCACCCTCTACTGCCTCAACTTAGTAGTCGGAGAACCCAAAGGAATCCAAAAGTGATGTCCTCATGCTTGTACCATGCTACTAGGCAGGATTTCAGGGGCTCCAATCCTTCCAAAGACAGGGTACCCATACATCCAGATATATATCATCTGAGTCAGCCCCGTTTATGCCTGCCATTCCAGAATAAGTATTTTAGCACACACTTCACTCTTAGAAGTGTCCCTGTTGAATGGTAAATGTAGTCTTCTTGCGCATAAACTACCAAATGTAACCTGAGACCCTTTCGATGACACATCCCACTACTCTGTCAGCTAATCTTCCTTTTTCACCCCAGGTGCACAGCGTAATGTCCATGTTGTTCTACACTCTGATCACAGTGTTTTTGATCGGCATCCAGGCAGAACCATATTCAGACAGCAATGTCCTATCAGGAGACACCATCCCCCAAGCCCACTGGACTAAACTCCAGCACTCCCTTGACACAGCCCTCCGAAGAGCCCACAGTGGCCCTGCTGCACCAATAGCTGCCCGGGTGGCAGGGCAGACCCGCAACATCACCGTGGACCCCAGACTATTTAAGAAACGGCGACTCCACTCCCCCCGTGTGCTCTTCAGCACCCAGCCCCCACCCCTGTCTACAGACACTCAGGATCTGGACTTCGAGGTAGATGGTGCTGCTTCTGTCAACAGGACTCACAGGAGCAAGCGGGCATCCACCCACCCGGTCTTCCACATGGGAGAGTTCTCAGTGTGCGACAGTGTCAGCGTGTGGGTTGCGGATAAGACCACAGCCACAGACATTAAAGGCAAAGAAGTGACAGTGTTGGCAGAGGTAAACGTTAACAACAATGTATTCAAACAGTACTTTTTTGAGACAAGGTGCCGGGACCGCAATCCCGTGGACAGTGGGTGCCGAGGCATCGACTCCAAGCACTGGAACTCATATTGTACCACAACCCACACCTTTGTCAAGGCACTGACCACAGATGACAAGCAGGCTGCCTGGCGCTTTATCCGGATAGACACAGCCTGCGTGTGTGTGCTCAACAGGAAGGCTGCAAGAAGAGGCTGATCCTCCCGGAGCTCTCATTCCCCACCTCCCCCTCCCACACTCTTGGGCCCCTCCCTACCTCAACCTGTAAATTATTTTAAATTATAAGGACTGCATGGTAATTTATAGTTTATACAGTTTTAAAAAAAAATCATTATTTATTAAATTTTTGAAGCATCTTGTGTGCTGGCACTTGAGTCCTTTTTCTCAGGAAGATTGCCTGTGGGTTTTAGCAATATGCAGGCTGCATTGTCCCCTGCAATGCCTGGCCCTCTCGGAGGCCCACCAATAAATATGGGCCACTGTCTCCCCCTGTGCCACAGCACTGTGACTTCAGGGAAGGAAGGTTAACTGTTTGCAGATATTAGCCTAAGTGGGGCATGATTAGGAAGGGATGTCTGAGAACTGTGACTTTGTTCTACATTCCAGAGCCAAATCTACTTAATCCCTGGATTACCTGCCCCACAGCCTAGATCCCAGAGCCTTGATTACTTTACTTAGGGAAGTCAGTGGCCTCTCATCAGAAGAAAGATCACTGCCGCCCTGGACCTCAGAGAGACCAGGCTGGGTCCTGGGAGGACTAACTGTATAGACAGGAGGAGGCCTGCACCGAAGCCCTAGGAGGCTGCTTGTTTTTAGGAGGAGATATGCTGTCTGGAAGAGTTGTAACAAAATAATCTCACAAGGCCTGTCACGGTAGATCTGATTTCAGGTTACAATTGCCTTAGTGCTGACGGCTGCTCCTCCACTTATCCCCTGGTGGCTTTCCGCAGAAAGACTTCATTACCCAGGAAAACATTAGGGCCTCTGACAATCTCACCACCCACGAACAGCCCCAGCAGCGACTTCCAGTGGCCCCAGCATCAGCTCACAACCAAACAAATCAGGGGCCTGGCTTTTGAAAGCATTTTTATTGTTAATTGGGATGAGTTCCACAAGTGGCTGGTGATGGATGGGGCTATAAGGCTGGTGAAGAGGGTCAAAGAAGAAAAGACAAGACTAAATAGAGTGAGAACCACCAAATAAGTCCAGGAAGGTGCAGGGGAGAACTGGAGAGAACAATGGCTCTATGCGCCTCCTAATAGCCAAAGAAAGGGGGAGATATAAAGAAGAACCAGACAGATTATGGGCAAGGGCAGGGGAAGGGAGAGCAGAAGGGAGGTGTCCTCTCACCTTTACCAACACTCTGAGTAGCTTTGTGGTTTGGTTTGGTTTTTAAAGTGCTCAAGAACACTAAATGTCTCAAGGGCTGTTTAGAGAGATATGAAAGTGACAGACAGACTGCAGGATCCACCCTGGAGCAGGTCTTGACCCAGCCTCACTCCACCACCTTCCCCTGAAACTCTCATTTTGTATTTTCCCTCAAGCCAAAACCCACATGAAAATTTTACTCTTCTATCCATTGTCCCCTTTTTCCCAAAGGACAAAATGTCTCCTCTGGGTTTAAAACAACAGAACCAAGTTGCCCATGGGCTAAAAATGCAATCGGTAGCGTTCATTTCCTCTACAACTCTAACTGTCTTGACCCACTCTCAGCCAAGTCCGAATAGGGCAATTTGGAAATGCAGGCAGCTTTGGCAGGAGAAACATTTGATTAGGGGAAAGCATGATGAAATGTGCCCTGTTTTTTTCTATCAAAGCCACTACAATTGGAATAAAGATTTATGTTCAAGAAACACCAACCAGAACATTCTGTGCTGAGATGCTGGGTCGGATAAAGGCCTCCGAAAAGGAGCCCTCCCACTGACCTGTGTCTGTGGGGTTTTGCAGGGTTCCAGCTCTGGGGGCTCAGCTGTCAGAGCCTCTTCCACAGACATACCAGGGCTCTTTCTGTTATGGCTGGTCAAGCCTGCTGGGTCCCAGAAAAGGAGAAAAAGAAGCAGAGAGAGAGAGGCACTCAGGAGTCCCAGGCAGGACAATTTTGCTTGTGAGCAGCTACATCAGCAAAGGCAGAGCTATTCTCAATGCTGCAAAACTCTTGGGACATCTGAAAAATGTCTTTGGCTCCTGCTCCTGCTTAGTCCTCCTTAGAAGACTTGTATCTAAATATCTGAGAAAGGAGGAAGACTGAGGACAGCTTGTTTCCATGCATGTTGTTCTCATGCCTTGCTGATAAGAGGAGTCCCCCTCACCCTGGAAACACCACCTACTTCCCCAAAGGCAGATCTCACTTAGGCCAACCCTCTGGAGTCCCAGCATGGGAGTCAGTGTTTTCACACAACACTAGGGGGTATGGCCAAGCAGAGTCAGAGTGGTCCAAAAACTCCCTCACTAGGTGGTTTCCTTAACTTTGACCCTGCCCCTCACATCCAGGGGAAGCTTAGCGTCTCAGACCCACCCAGATTCCCAAGAAGCCAGCCAAGTCACCAGGCTCTAACCACCTGAGCACTTGAAAAAACAGCCTGAAACCTCCCTCTGTGTTCTGCTGAGGAACAACAGTATATCTCTTTACCACTCCTTCTAATACCTCACTGAGACTTTGCTGCCTGGGTCCCTAAAAGGCCAGAGATGGGGAACAATTTCCTTTGGCAACTTCCTCCACCAGCAGTAAGTCAAAGAGAAAATAGTGCTCCCACTCTTCCTAAACCCTGTGCAGACCAACCCTCCCAGCAAGGCTCCTGTGTACCTGGGATGGAGGCAGTTTCTAGTTCGGGAGATGACAGCAGGATGAGGCCTGGACTCCTGGCCACATTCCCATTCATTTCTGGGACCTCTCCTTCCCCAGCCAGGGTGCTACCCACCTCTGCTAAGCTGTTTTCCCTCTTAGCAGGGAGCTACCACTGGGTACATGTTTTCAGCAACTGTCAAGCAGTTAGCTGTATATTTCCCATAAAAATTCTCTGCACCTTAGGGGAAAATCTGGAGTAGAAGACAGCAGATAGGATGTGTCTCCCCTAGGCTGTGTATTCTCTGCTTCTGGAAGAATGGAGACAGACAAAGGAAGCAGAAAAGAATGCAAGCACAGGCTCTCAGGAGCACAGGGACCTGGACTGGGCATTGACCCCAATGTCTTCCTGCTAAAGGTCATAATAGAGAAATAGGAAGCATTGGGCCACTCAGGGTCAAGGTCTTAGCCAACCTTAGTGGTGAGGAAGCAGCCTCATATGATGACACAAGCTGGGATATCATCAGCAGAGCTGAGTGCTAAGCCCAGTTCCCCCATTCCTCACTGTGAAACTTTGGCAAGCCTTAGCCTCTCTTGGAGCCTGGTTCTCGCAGTTGTGGAATGCAAATAGTCATTCCTGTGTCCAACAGTTGTAAGAAAGCAGCAAAATAGGGTACTTAAACTCAGTGAAGTCCTATGCAAGTATGAAGCAAAGTAATTTATTCCAAACTTAGCAATGCTAAAATTGATTTAGTTGAGAAACTCCAAGATTGCTACTCACTAGATGTTTACTGGTGGATTGATAGATCAGGTAAGAGGCCTGTGGTCATTGGACATTATGGAATATGAATGTGATGGAACCAGGATCAAGAGGGTAAGAGCAAGAATGGCAATTATTCAGCTTCAGTTCTGGCCTGAATTTGGTCTCAGGGGAGACCATCTAGTTTCTACAAATTCCACTGTAGTGATTAAGAACATGAGCTCTGGGGTCTTACAAGCAAGATATTCCCACTTAGGCTGTGTCACCTTAAGGAAATAGCTTGACTTAATTTCTTTGTTTGTGAAAAGCAAATAATTACAATTTTCTCAGTGCTGAGAGATGATTAAATGTTATCTATATAACTACATTATCTATATCTATATCTATATCTATATCTATATCATCTATCTATATCTAATTATATCTCCCTGACACTTAAGGAACATATAATAAATTTTAGTTTGGAAAAGCAAAGTTGTCTTGAGAAACACTAAAAGAATTTTAGAATGAGGTAGAACAGATTTCTACAGGCAGAGTTTCCTGAGCAGGAAGTTTCGCAGCTGTGTCATAGGCTGTGTCAGTGACAACGAATAATGATGCGCTGATAGTCACTGGGAGCTTGCAGCATGTCAGTGTGGGCCTGAGCATTTTGTGTGCATTAACTCCAAGAAATCCTTGAAGCTCTGAGACCAGTGACCACCTTACGTGACCAGGAAGCCTGTGTTTTGCCTGAGTGCAGCACATCCAGAACTACTCCACAGTTCTCTAGGAAGTTTACTCCCCCAGCCTTTGGCAAGTATAAACCATTGGCACTGAGTATTTCCACGTGTCAAGCACATGAGATATTTATTGTGGCAACTCACTTGGGGCTTCAACTTGAAAAGCTCTGACCTTCTCAAAGTTCACCTGGGCTCCTGGAGGTAGCTCAGAGAACTGAGACAGAGAGTAAGTTGGGAAAACTTTCCCACAACAACAGTAAGGGATTATCCTCCACACCAGGACAGCCCTCTAACATTAAGGATGTGTTACATCTGTGTCCCTTCAGCACTGGACCTAATGTGGCATGCAGCAGGCACCCAATCAGTGGCTCGTGGCAGGTAAGGCAGAATTTATTTCCCATCTCTTTCCGTAGCCACCATCCCCAGACCTGTGTGCTGTGTCCTGCACCAACCTTGTATAAATGGGGTGAGTAAAGACAAGGTCCTTCCTGAGGCCGCAGCCTGGCAGGCATGTGCATTCCTTTCAGAAGTATGCATCATGGTAAGGAGCACAATTGGACTGCCAGGGTCAAATCTAGACTCATTATGAACTAGGCTGAGTAGTGCTGGACAAGTTACTTACCTCTCTGTACTTCAGTTTTCGTACAAACAAAATGAAGAAGACACTTCATTTGCCACTTTGTCTTAGTAGACACTTAGTCCCATGGTTGGCACACAAATTATTGTGCACATAACATGTAAATACAGACACAGCTCTTTTTATATATGTGCACAAATATAAGCACAATATGCAAATATATATCTGTACAGAAAGGCTGTGTGTGTGTGTGTGTGTGTGTGTGTGTGTGTGTGTGTGTGTAAAAACCCTGGGAGTATGAAGGAGTCAGGAAGTATACATTTCACACTTATATCTGCAAATTGACCTAAAAACATGGAGCAACATACAAATCAGTCACGGGCAGGTCACAGTCCACATGATGACCACAGTAAAAAAGAAGCAATCCAATAAGAAGAGTACTTCAGGGAAGACTTCCTATAGGTAACAACTTTTGAACTGTGATTGAAAAACAGAAGTTAAGTGAAATTATTGTCGTAGGCTAGGACACAGTCCAGAATTAGAAGCAAGGTGAAGTCCAACCTAGAGATTGTCCAATCCTGGACAGGAGAGTGAGAAGAATTGTCTTTCTGTTCTCTCACTTTTTTTCTGAGTTACAACAGGCAGAGGCAGTAACTTCTGCTAATTCAGACCTTGGGGAAGTTCAGAAAATAAGCTGAAATCCTGTGGATTGACACAAAGTCCCTATATGGATTGCAAAAACCTTGTCTGTGTTCAGATAAAACTACTAGAGCTGCTCAAATATTTTATTGAAAATGAGGCTTCCTCCAGCCAGCTCATCTGGATTTCCTTGATCCCCAAAACAAGAAGGACAAAAAAAGGCTCTCCAAGTAGGTGCCATGGTCCCCAGCTCTAGGAGCAGATCTGTGCTGGAGAATAGGTGGGCATCTAGGCTGTCATTCAGTGACACAGCTAGCACAGTCTTGGGTTTGGCAGCCTCTCCTCCTTTATCTCACCCTCACCATTCCCTTCACTTTGCCATAATGAAAGTGCAACTTGCGCACTGTGTCGAGATTGCATATGATAATTGGAAACATGTGTCTGCGCTGGCATCCCTTCAAAGGGCTTGGGAGCTCTGACTTGGGCTGTCTTCTGATTGCAATAGCAATCTCCCAAGCTGGCTCTCTGGCCTCACATTCCTTCTACTGCACCTTAGCATTAACTCTTGCCAGGAGAAGCTGTTGCACACAGGGCTCACTCCCAAGATTCTGCAAGGCTGGCAGTCACAGGTCCCCAAGTGCACAGCGAGGGGCTGGGTTTGGCACTGGGATGCCAACTTTTCACAGCAAAAACTAGCAGGTTCATTTTCCTCTTTGCAGAGACAGCACATTGACAGGTTGACACCCAAGGTGTCTTTTGGGACATTGTCTCAACTGTTAAGAGATGTGATATTGGATGCTCACTCAATCAGCAGGATAGTGTTTTGTATTGTTTTGAGTTTTGCTGAAGAAAATATCAAAATGCCAGTATCTCACCAGGAGATTCCTGGGGGGAACTGAAGACTTCACTACAATCCTTCCAGGCTGAGTGACTGATAGGAGAGGCAAAGGCCACTGTGCAGTTTAGCAAAACTGAGCCCTTGAGGTGTGTGCAAAGTGTCATGAGAGGCATGGAGCAGATAGGGAAGATGGACCTCTCTACTAAGCTCTTATGCTCACATTGGAGGCTGAATGGAGAACTTGGGTCTGTCTTTCTGCTTTCAATCTGAATATGCCACACACCCACAGCACAGGGAGCATTTTTAACAGCTCCCATGTAGTACCCATGGTGTGGCCCTGGGGACCACACTTTAAATAGCAAAGTTCTAGATCACAAATGGACAATCTGGCCCTGGGTTCTCATCCAAGGAATTTCATGGTCCACATTTTTTTGTTCTTAGAATCTGAATGGGCCTTGGGTAGAATAGTCCTGACTCCGGATCCAGCCACTGAGAATCCAACCACTCTGCCTTCAGCAGCTGCCCTGTGTTCCATATTTTATTTAGCTCTTCTCCTCCCTTGCTGGGGAGAGGCCAGGAAAGAGGTTCATGTGACTAACATACCAGGAAGGACGTGATGAGGAGTACATCCAAGCTCCAAGAAAGTTGCAACTCATTCAAAAATAAAGCTGGAGGTGGACACAGGCAGGAGACAGAGGGTGAGGCAGGTGAGACAGGAAAAAAGTAAAACATCTGCCACAGGGCACCAGGCTTTGTTCTGATGTAGGAAATAAAACGATGACAAGCAAAACACCACAGTGGAGACGTGACGCAGTGTTGCCTTCTTAAAATAAATTTAAGCAAGTTTCCTTTCTTCCCTCAATTTCTCTTTCTTCATAATGAGGGTGTAAAAGTCGTGTTACTCAGTGACAGACATTTTGGACTGTCCTAAAACTTCTCAGAGAAGTTGTTTTTACCTCAGCCAGAACAGTTTACATAACACATGATACAGTCATCAACAAGGGTTGTAAAAATGAAAAATGTCACAGTCTGTTATATAAAACAAGCAGCTCCCATCAGTCTCAAAAAGTTTGTCTTATTTCAGTTTTAAGGAGATAAATTCCATTGCCAACCCATGTTGGAGTGACTTGAAGCACTTGAAAGTCCCATACTAGACCTTCTAATGGCCATATGTGGACTTTTCCCTCAGGCTTTTAACAGAAAAGGGCAATATATGGTTTATTTACAGTTTGTCATATTTGAAGAATGTCATTTAAAAATAACCAGTTCTATTCCTTCTCTCTTTAGTTGGCTCCTTCTTGAGGCTATTAACAGCTACTGGTATAATCAAAATTTCTCTTTTATCCAGCACAAAAAATATTACTATTTGGGGCAAAAGATGAACACAATAAAAATGAAGCTTATGGTTACCTTCAGAGGAACTTTGCTAGAAAAAATGCCACAAAGAATTCAAACAACCTAAAGTTCATCAGGCCAAATGGCCAGCAAATCCTCTGAATTAAAAGTTACTCAGTGCAATAGAATCTAAACAAATGTTGACTCTGTACCAGAAGCCAGGTATTCACATTACCCAGTATATTTTTTTGGTTTATATATAATTTATCTAGATGCCACAGGCCTCCTGCTTTAGATGATAGCTATACATTTCTCTGGAAGTTGTACCTTTTCAGAGACTGTTTGAGGTTTTGTTGATGTGGTAGCTGTTGTTTTTAATTTTACAACACAGTTTTACAAACAGCAAAAGCCAGAAGACCAAAGTGTGGATAAAACTCACTCTATATTAGTCTTTTTCATTTATCCCAGGAATAAGCATAGGCAAGGATGCATATGAGAAAGCCATCAATTTGCTGCTGATTTTTTTCTAGGCTTACCTTCCATTTGGGTAATTTTCCTGATTTTTCTCTGTATGTTCCAGAAAGATTTCCTTTTGCCTTCTATTAACCAATATGTCTTGTCTGAAGATCAATCACAGCCATAAGATTCATGGCTGAAAAGAATGATGCTAGGACAGAGGTCTATGAGCAAGAAGGTCCAACATACTTCAAAGGTCTTGGATGACTTGCGGTCATCCAAGAAAGTGAAACTGTATTCATTGAGATTTATTCTACACAGACTTTAATCATGGTTTTATTGAGTTGTGGTTTATATTTGATGAGTCACAGAAGTTTCTTAGAGGAAAAAGCTTTTTGGTTATTTTATTCATTATAAAAAGCTTTATCCTGTGTAAGGCAATAAGGACACAATTAAAATGAAATACCAAGATCTCATAGGAATAAGAAGAGAGAACAACAAGAAATAAAAGATGATGTTTATATCAGAATCTTGGCTGTGTCACCGAATGAAGAAAGGCTTGGCCTGGTTACATATACAGGCCTTCTGGTTTATGGGATGAACCTAAGTGCTGTTTGCTTTTAACAAATGCCCTGTACATAGTTCAGATGACAACCAGTGTCAGTTTCAGGAGGACACAAGGAACAGCCTTGCCCTTAACACCCCCCAAAAGTGACATGTATATCCTTCCCTTTACATCTGCCCCTGAACCCCTGAAAACAAACCCTGCTCCATCAGCCCATATTGGCTCAAACTACAGATATACATGGTTTTTAAATATATTTTAGTGTGTGGAGGGGAAAATGTAGCAGAGAATATGCTATAGAATAAAAATTAGGTATGGAAATGGAATTTCTGGACCCACATCCTGCAGAGCAACTTATCTAAGCTTTGTCTCCTCATCTACAAGATGCGAAGATTTGTCGTGTGAAAATTCAATAGCATCTCTGAAAACCCTCTTTTACCAAGAAGGGAACACAGAAGTGAGATTGTCAGGAAAGAAAAAAGAACCTAGAAATCAGTTCTCACTTTGAGAAAAAAAGGTAGAAAAGGATATGAGAAATTGAAATGCTAAGAAAGGAGATTTCCCATTCTACTCCTGAATACCCTACGTCTAAAAAGTTTCTCCTCATGTTAAACTAAAAATCTTTCCCAACATTTCCACCCATTCATTTAGTGACTATCCCTAAAAATGTACTCTGGAACAGCACATAGAATTGGATCATGGCCTTTTCTATATGACAAATCTTGAAAGTAGCTATTGTGCCCCCGCCCCATCCCCTGTTTTTATTTTCCAAGTTAAACATGCGCAAGTATTCCAATCATCCCTGTATGCTGGGATTTCCAGATCTTTACTATCCTGGTCAGCCCTCTCTGGAATGCTCTAATTTGTCCAAATTCCCCTTAACATGTGGTGTTTAAAAGGAAACACATACTTTAGATGTGGACTGACCAGCTGTAATTACAATGGTACTATTAACTCCTTTGATCCACAGAGTATATTTCTATTAATGGAGACTGAAACTGCACAGATTTTTTTGGTTGCCACATCACACTAGATTTTCATTCTGAGTTTATGGTAATTTATAAACCCTTGGTGTTTTGGTTTGTTTTTTCTTATTATTATCAAACTAAGACTCCATTCTTCCAGTTATTATTACAGAGCTTAAATTTTGACATCTAGCTAACCAAATTGTAAGGTCTCTCACCATTAAGGCCTCTGACACCAAGAACTATGTCTAACTCATAATATTCCAGAGTCTATCACAGTGCCTGACCAGCTGATGTATTAGCTGTATCTTCTGCTAGAGGCCTCTCACCATGATAAGAAGTTAAGGAATAAAGATACCAAGAATGTGCAAAAACTCAACTTTTATATTCTTAATTATGATGTTAGTCACCAAATCCTATGATCATAACCCTGTAGCACAATACTTTTATAGTATTTTTATGAATTCATTTGAGCAATCTCATCTGGGATGACAAATTCAGCAAGAAAGAAAAAACAGAAAAAAATAAAATCAAACTTTGCAGAACAAGAGATGAATAAATTAGTATTTGCTCACTCCAGCACCGTTATGATTCCCTTATCCCTTCTGCCCAGAGCTTTGGCACTTCTAGTCTGGTCATTTTGGGGAAGTGAGGGGGGGGATCCTTGGGTTCCTCCTACAGGTTAGAGCCTGGGACAAATAGAAATGCTTCTATACCTTGAATGATCACTGATCTTGTGATCTCTCTGAATCCAGCACGTTGATTGAAAATATCAACTATCAGAGAACTTTGAGTTTAGGCAATATCAAGCCAGACTCAAACTTTTAGAAGAAACCTCAGTGTATGTGGCCATGATCTAAGGAACTCACCGCAAACTCAATTCCCTTTCCTTGATTGCTTGCCTCCCATCAACTTTAGTCCCCAGACAGCCTCCCATAGACTGCTAGGCTCTGCACCTGCTGAACTTGTACTTCTTGATTTCTTATTTTTCCCTTTTTAATACAATCCAATGGCTGTGTATAAGCTGGGAGTACACTGGTAAAATATATCAGACATGAGATTTATAGTCTTGAAAAAATAATCCACAAATAAATTAAATAGTAGGCGTAATAATTGCTACAAACAAAAGCACATAAGGCTCTGAGCATTATGATAGAGGGCTTTGAATTGGAGGGGAGCCAAACTGATGTGTGAAGTGAGAGAATGGTATATTCTTCTGCATAAGGATAGAAGTAAGGAAGTTTCTAAGATAAAATTATGGCCTTTTGCAAAGAATCTGGTGGAGAACAAGACCCAGCAAGTACCAGAAGCTGAAAAGAAGCTACATGGCTACACCAGAAAGCAGAAAGGAAGCTTGTGGGAAGATGAGGGTGTGGAAAAGAGCTGCTGGCTCACCACCACAGTCTGCCTCCGGAGTAGTTCTGATCTCTAGGTGGGATTTTTTGAACTTAACTGCTCAATTACTCTTAACATACCTTTTCCATACTGTCGACAAGATTTCACAGACTACATCATTAAATGCCTTGAGGAAATCAAAATACGCCATGTGCAAATCATGAGCCTGAAGAACAACGATTCTATCACAGATTTAGGGAAAACAAAAAGATTTTAGTCTGATTTCCTTATTTAGCAGTAAGGGTTTGAACATGCTTAAAAGCATAGGGAAGAAAAGAGCATGAAACTGTGGGTGGCAGAGAAGATTAAAATGGGTGAAATGGAAAATCTTTCATGAAGAGATGCTAAGAGCCTTCCTCCTATCTCTTAGCAGTTTCACTTAATCTGTAAGGATCACATGACTTAGCAACAGTTTTCAATACCAAATTATTAAAAGACAGCCTGAAGCCTGTAATTGTCAATTCTAGAATTGACAATTCTAACTAGACTAAAAATTTATAGCCAAGAAATAGCATCTTTTAATCATTCATTTAATCATTCATTCTTCCAACAAATATGTATTATGTTCCCATTATGTGCTAGATAATATGTATCAAAATATTAATAGTACAAAACCTTTGCCCTCTGCAAGTACACAAACAAGTGGGAAAACTGGACATGACACAATGACTTATGAATCAGTGTGAATGGGAAAATGGTAATGGGATGAGAAAGAGCTCTTCACTTTGAATATGAAGCATGGGAGAAACTTTTACAAATAAGGGCATCTGAGCTGAAGTTTAGAGGAGGAGTGGAAGCAATGACCTATGCATGAGAGACTCCTAGGTAGAGAAAGTATCATTTTTCTAAGCCATGAAGATCCAGGAAAGAGGGAGCAGTGAGTGACTGAAAGAAGGTAGCTCAGAGAGCATCAAGTGGCCTTAGGCGTCCGGAGACAAACAAGGCTGGAATTGTTGGCTGGCACTGCTTACAAAAAGCACTGATACCTATTCTAGAGAATTCAGATTTCATTCCATAGGCAGATGGTGAGCCTGGGAGGCTCCAATTTACATCCTAGAATGACCACTTGGAAGCCACATAGAAGGTAATTTGTAATTGTGATGAGTTAAAGAGAATTTTAACTTACCTTGATATCAGTAAATCAATTGATCAATATACATTTGGCAACACGCCCATGATGTTACCTAGATTTGTTGGACAGAAAATGCAAACCTGAATGACAATTGTAGAATCTCTGGAAAGAGGGCCAGGCTTAGCTCGGTTTTCCCATAAGTGTGTTCTGAAGAATTCCAGTTCTATGAATTCCAGTTCTTGTGAATCAGTGTGAATGGGAAAATGGTAATGGGATGAGAAAGAGCTCTTCACTCCGCATGTGAAGCATGGAGGAACTTTTACAAGTGTTAGTAGGTGTTAGTAGGTGCTAAGATGGAAAAGGGGAAGAATCTATGCTAATTATATTCTAAGAAATTATAGTTTTAAATTGTCACACATAAGGAACAGAGTGGCCATATAGGTAGCCCAAAGGAGACTGAGCAAATGCAGCACTTCCATCATCCCTCAAAAAGTATTAAAGTGTACACATGGTACAGACACAGACATGTCTCTAGACCCAGGAATAGCCATTTGATTTTCTTTCTGTGATCATCTTCCTTGAGCCAAGGCTAAAAAGGGCTGATATCAGTACTTTTTGAGTATACAACTACTTGTAGCTGTTTATCTTCCCTAGGCATCAGATAGAAATTAGTTTATATTTTGAAAATTGACTGGGCAGCAACCTAACCATCCCCTGGAGAAGAGGCCAGGCTGGGTAGGTGTTACTACACAAGCTGATCCAAATAAGGAGGCAAGTCAAAGGACCCAGAGAATTCAGAAAGGAGAGGAACCAGGGGCAGAGAGGAATAGAGCAATCCAGAACTCCGTGCAAGACAACGACCATCGAAAAACACTCTTGTATGTGAGAATGATGTTGAATCTGACATTACACTTGGCCTGAAAGGTAGATGAAAAAAGAGATTAATTCTCAAAGCAGAAACAGCAGAAAGTTGGGAAGAAACAAGACCTAGGCATTTTTCCATAAGCAGAGACAGATGACTCAGAATATTTTGCTATGAAATGCTGGCTGTGTGGCACCAGAGGACAAAGGAATCACTACATTAAAATCACAACATGGGTAGGCAAAGTCATCCTTCTAGACTCTAAGTTACTAGGAAGGAATCATTTGATTCATCTGAGTTCTTGCAGCATCCAACACAGATTTGTCATGATACTAGGTGCTTAAGTAAGATTTGCCAAACACATAGTTGACCAAATTCTCTAATTCCCTCCACATTATGACTATGACCATCTGTCAAAACATTTATGTTCCAAAGGAATGTCTACTTGGAAAAAAATTCCTTTGTAGAGTGACCCTCTGAGCCCTCATCCCAACAAAAAGACGTGAAGACCTTATGTCCATTACAATATTGACTTCCAGTCTCAAAAGAAATGACACAAGTTGGCAAAGTTACTTCTTAGTGGAACACTAAAAATGACAAACACTGCTATGGCATGAGTGCTAGCGTACTCACAAATTTCTGTGTTGACATCCTAATCACCAAGGCTATGAATGAGGAGATGGGACATTTGGGGTATAGCTAGCACATGAGGACAGAGTCCTCTCATATGGAATTAATACCACTGGTACCTATATAAAAGAAATTCAGGTGAGCCACCTGTCCCACCCACTGTGCAGATACAGTGAAAGGGCACCATGTATGACAAAGGGGCACCCAATCTACTAGCAGCTTGATATTAGACCTCCCATTTTCCTGTACCATGAGAAATAAACTTGTTATTATTTAAGATGTAAGTCTAAGATATTTTTGCTACAGCAACCCAAACAGACAGAGACTCATGCTAACCTCTCCTCTCCCTTTTTCTGTCTCATTCCAACATTAAGCTGGATAGCAGCTCAAAATGCAAGCCCAGAAAATGGCTTCCAAAAGAAACCCTGAGAAATGCTTAGTGAGACTCCTATAAGCTTATGGATCTATAAAGAAAAGTCTGAACTCTAGAAATAAGCCATGAACCAGGAATAAGCCTTTGTTTTATAAGCCTTTCAGTCACTGAGATTTGTTTATGCTACAGGAAAAAAAAATAAACCTACAGTATAACAGAGTCTAACTAAATGAGGCCATTATACTGTCTCACCTCATTTATAACTAAACTTATATTTTCATAAATGCCTTCTTACACTCTAACTTTTAGTTAATTGTATTTATTAATTTACAAACTCAAGCAATGCACTTACCTCTCTGGGTGTTAGGTTTTTCATTTACAAGTGTGTAGAAGATTAAATCTTAGGCAACCAATATCAACTAGAGAGTATTGTGGTTACGAAGCATCATGCAGACTCCTGGTGTAACAAAACCCTCTTTAAAATCTGATAGAGAGCTTGGGTCTGCTGCTTAGGACTATCCGAGAGAATACTCCTGAAAACAAATCTTGTTTAAGCCTTGGATCTGTCACTCACTAGACCTGAGACATTGCACAGATTACTACCTAACATCGTCAATCTCCATTTCTTCATGTAGTAAAACAAGTATTTATTTCTACCTACCAGATATATTAGAGTGTTAAAAAAGTGTGTATCTATGACTACAGGGATAAATACGTTGGTGATCTCTCTGCTTCTATCACCAATGAATTTATCCCTCTAGTCATATATATATACACTTTATACCTCAGTATCCCCATCTACATCAGGAAATAATATGGGTACCACTACCCCTACTGAGATTTAGTGAGAAATACTATGCTTTTGACACATAGAGGTACTCAAAAACTGTTCTTTATTTTTAAGAAAATTGTTTTAATAGTGTATGTGAGGTTGTGAGGCCATCATATACGTAATTGTTCAGTGAATGCAGATTTCTCCTGCCATGAATCCAGGAACTAAGTCTGTTCCTCCTCACCTCTCTAAGATCTAGTATATGGACTAAATAATTGGGAAATGAACCAAATAGATTCACCAAATTTTCTGTTTTTTTTGCTACTGTTGTTCCCAAGAAAACTCAGTCTTAAAAAGACATGGGCTCTTCTGGCACTGTCCAGTTATCATTCTTCATAAATCTTGTATCTGACCCTCCTCCATGCCTTCTGGATCCATCCAACAGTGGGAAAGGGGAAAGGGGAGGCAAAGAAGAAGCAAGAAAGCTCCCCAAATTGCCTAAGTCTCTAAGATGGTGTTTTTCTGCAGTCTGAGAGGTCTTGTTTTTGATTTAAGGAAACAAAGCAGTTTCCAAGGAAAATTAATTTTGTTATGGTTCAAAATCATTTAATTTGTGATATTATTTCTTCTGCTGAGCTTTCAACTTTCTCAGCTCCTCTGAGGCTGGAGTCACTCCAAGGCTGTGTGTACTCTTTCGTGTGTAACGCGGGATGACTCTCTGGAGCTGCCTCTGGCTGCAGAGCCCTGGCGTCACACATGGTTCACAGAAATAATTCACTGTCCCACGGGCTTTATCCAGATAGACGTCAGCAGTGTCCTTGCAAATGGACACTTCGATGCCTTTTAATCATGGGCCTTTCCCAGGGGAAAATGTAGGACCTGCAGCAAACACAGCACAGCCATGCCCAAGGCCGCTGAGGTGAACGTCTCCGTGTGACTCTGTGGCCAACAGTTGGGATTGCGTTATCAGATCTGAAGGAATCTTCCAGGGTGGCTATCCATCCCCACAAGTTACAATCACAAAGAGCTTTCCTCAAACTCCTACCAAGCTTGAGGTTAGCCAAAGGGAAGAATTTCTTTCACCTGATGGACATGCCCCTGTTTAAAAATGATTATAAGAGTACCTGGAGCCTTCTGGGGCTTCCGTAGAATGGTGGGGGATTTCCACCTGTGTCATGTGAGGGACTGCTCTCTTGTGTGCCAGACAGCAAGAAGAGGGGCTCAGGGCCAACTTTTTCCCTACAGCTTGAGAGATGCTTCATCTAAGGAAGAGGAGGGCACAGTGCAATCAATTTGTACTACATATTAGGCTGAAAATTATAGCATAATTTTTAAGAAAATGGTCAATTTGACCTGGCCTACTGTGATTTCCCTGTCTCTGTAACTATTTAAACAGATTAAATATCAGCCAGAAAATTTATAGGACCCAGACAAATGAATGTTGATGTTAGGTTATCTTAGTTATCTCTTTCAATCCCCAAAGTGCTATGACTAAATTAAAACACATTCAACTAACAAAGAATAACAGCCTGGTACGTGCACAAAGCACTTGACATGGAGAAATAAGTAAAACCATAGCTTTCATACTTTCACACTCTTAACAGTTAGGATCACACAGTTAGACAAATTTTAGAAACTTAAAACTATTAATAGTTAAATTCCCATGTACGTCACATGTCTTCCATAAGTCACAGAGGAAGCAGGACTGTTCCTACATTTCCTTCTGTCAAGGACATAGACTAACAGAGGCTCAAAGTTGTGGGGCACCATGGATTAACACAATGGTTGGAAGAAGAAAAAGACAATCATATACTGAATCATCACACACCTACCTAAAGGTGATGCTTGTGAATTCTGCTTACACTTGATGAACTAAAGCAAATTACACAGCATGAATTACTTGAAGAGATAACAGTGTGCCATTCAAATGTGTCTACAGAAGACGAACCAGAAATACTGAAGAACAGGATCAGTGGCTCTCATATCACAGAGTAATGGCATAGCCAGGTGACAATATAGAACAAGATGTACTACTGTCTCCATGGAACACATGCTAAATGAAAGGTTCAAAAATCATAAATGAATGGGAAATCCTTGTAACTTTAGTAATATGAGAAGGTTTTGGGTGTGATACACCATGAAAAGAGATAAGTGATTAGGTAGGAGAAGAAAGCAGACTCTCCAGGAGAGATGAGGATGACAGAGGAAAGTAGGGAAGGAACTGAGATTCACACATCACTTATTATATCTCAGGTACATAATAGGACATTTTACACTTCATGATCCATTTTACAGATAGGATCGGGTCTTAGGGAAATCATGAAGCTTATTCTGTTACACACACTTATAATACACAGAGTTGTCATTCACACATTAGGGTCCTTGGTTCCAAAGTGTGTGGCATTTTCCACACCACAAGAAGGCAATAGGCACTATACTTTCCCAGCACCACAAGAAGACAAAAATAACCCTGGAGAACAGAGGAAGATGAAGCCAGTTGAGGATTTGAGCTGGGGCCTGCGTTTGAAAATTGATAAGACAATCAATGGGGTATAACCAACCATCAGTGCAAGCATACATAACATACTTTTAAAAAAAAATCCTCACCCCGTCCAAAGTTCTTTGTCACTTTGATAACTGATTCTCCTGTGCAGGAAGCCAGATACGGTGGGGCTTTGAGGAGCTGACTGGATCGTTTACTTAAAGGGCGTGTTATATTGAATTAGTCCACTGGTAGGTTTATAACTGTATGTGATGTTGGGATGTGTAGCATAGTAGGAACAGGTGGATCACTGTGGGCATGGATTGGATATATGTATTTATCCTTCTTCCTTCATCAGTGGCATTGATGGTACGATTTTCTCCCTGCCTGCCATGCCATGAGCTGTTTCTCCCCTCCATGCCACCTTGCCTTGGAGCCAAGTGTCCGGACTGAAGCTTCTCCAAACTGTGAGCCAAAATAAATCCCTCCTCTTTTAACTTAGAGGGGTTGAGTATTGTGTCTCAGTGACGAGTAAGTAACTAAAACAAGAGTTAAGAGGTTACGTTTTAAAACAACTTTTACTTGAGGAGCAGTGTCCTTAGTACGGTTCTGCAAATACTGACACAATCCCATCAGATGAATAATAACTACCAAAAAAGAAAAGACATGTTTTTCACTCTCTCAATGTGAAATGAAATGCAGTGTTTATCAATTCCTGCCAGTGTTTGGGGTTTTTTCCCTTTTTTGGTCCTTTTTTATTAAATCACTATGCACTTACTAGAAGGATACTTACAAAGTTTAACTTGGAAAGTTTGATAAACAATGCCATCCTGGAGAATTTCTTTTGGCCTGTCACTGGATAGCAGGGTACCATGGTTAGTTCTTTGTATTTATCATACTGGGATTTTTGTTCATATGTTGGTTTTCTCTACAAGAATAGTATCTTTCTTATAGTTAGGTGCCACTTAACAAATACTGGTCCATAAAATACAGAGGTTTAAAAAATAGTTGTTTAGTGACTCTCTCTCTCTCTCTCTCTCTCTCTCTCTCTCTCTCTATATATATATATATATATATATATATATATATATACATTTTTTTGAGCGTGAATTAACCAGGAAACAACATGCTATCATCTGAACTATTATTTTCCATTCCTGCTCAAAGCCAAGTGTAAGAGACACAGATTTGCTGCCAGTAAATTCCTACCAAGCTCCACTCTTACACTCCCAAATGAGTTACCTCCTAGAAAACAGAGCACATTAACTTTGGCACTTTGAGATTTATGTAACAGACTTTTCAACTGCCCTTCTCTGTAATTGTGTCTCCTAAGAAGCTGTCACAATATGAGTCTTTCCATTAAAAAAAATGCATGTTGATGTGAAATGTCATGACAAGGTCTCTCCTTGGGAATGCTAGACTTGCCTGCTACCTGGTAATTGCCTTA
>PVJX010032286.1:10408-20654 GCA_004027295.1 Dolichotis patagonum | reverse complement strand
AAGTTCTGAAATGGCCAACAGACCACAGAAAGAATTCTCTTTAGGCTCCTGTTTGAAACCAGCAGCTACAGCGACCTGCTGGCCTTGCTTCAGGGCCACGAGTCTTGTTATCTTTGAAGAAAGGAGACAGCTATGGCCTGTTACCACTGACGTAAAAAAAAGCCTCAGTTGTAATGAGAGCACTATGCTCTATTAGCCCCAGCAAAGCCTCAAGGAAAACAATGCAAGCGAAACAGACCTCCTCGACGAGAGCGAGACACATGTATGCTTGGTGGTGAAAATCTTTGGAAGATCATAATAGAAGTGATTTCACTGTAACCAGATTTCTCTCTCTCTCTCTCTCTCTCTCTCTCTCTTTCTTTTCTGTCTTTCTGAGAAAGGGTCTCACTATGCAGTTCAGGCTGGCCTTGAGCTCAGTTTGTAGCCCAGGTTGGTCTCAAACTTGCAATGATGCTCCTGCCTCAGCCTCCCAAGTGCTGGGATTACAGGTGTGGGCCACTATGCCCAGCTCAGATTTCCTTTAAAATAAGTACCTCCAGTTTTTTTTCATTGCATGGCAGAGAGAGGTGCTTCCCAAAATTATGGCCACAGCTACCGCTTATTGAGAACCTGCTGTTCTGGGGCCGTGCTGAATGCTTTGCAGTCATTATCTTGCTTGAGGCTCCCATCACTCTGCTGCGTGGTGTGTGATGAGGTCTGTTTTACAGATGAGGAAGGTGACATGGGTCTGGTATCACAGCAAATTAAGAAAGAATTAATACCCTACATACAGGTGAGCTATGATTAAACTGTGATGATTGGGATAGAAGGAAACCCTAAAAAAATAAAAATGGGATTTCCCCCCTCAGCCTACAGTTCTGGTGTTTGGGGTGGTGGAGGCACGGTTATTGCGGAGGATGGACAAGTTGATTTCAAACAGGCCTTTGCAGCCTTGGGGTCAGAGTAGGAAGCCGGGGCAGGGAGGTTGTGGACTTGTTAGCTGGTGGTAAATTCCCAAGAATAAAATGCCCTCCCAGCACTTTCTCATCAGCTTTGCCAACTGCTGGGCTCGTTCAGGGAGAATTTGGGGGAAACCCCTCCTGTAGCTCAGATTGGCTTTAGTTCTTTGTAAATCTTGCTGCAAACTTGCTCCTTTGGAACCTTGGGTGTGTTTCTTCTCTTATATGAATCAGCACAAAATGGATGTGGGTGGGTCAGAGAAGCTTCTGGAATACAAATCTAGTTGGGATCTACCCACACTCCTCTTCCATTGGATTCCCTGCCCTGATAGGTGATGCTGACCCGGAACTGCTTCAGCCCAGGCCCCAGGCAGCCTACCCTCCCTGCCTCCAGGGGCCTGGCTCAGAATCAAGCCTCCCTTGCCCAACCCAAGGCCACCTGCAGGGTCCCCGATACCTTCGTGCCTAATGGAGGAAGGAGGACATGGTGCTCTCCTCCCCAGACTTGGCTTACCAGAGACACTGCGAGACAAATCCTGGCTCGTTTCCGTGAAGGTACCTGCCCCAGACAGCCCTCCGCACCCCAGCCTCAGTGCCTCTCCCCTGTGGTACCGAGGTGGCACCTGACACGCTGGCCATGGTTAAAGTGCCCCATCAGGTCTGTCGCCCCTGTGGAGCTGCTGTATCTGTGTCCCTGGACTCTTGTGTCACCCAAAGGAGCTGAGTGTGACAGTCCCCTTTTGTGGATGAGATGATCATGGGAGGGAGGGACTACGGAGTGACTGTGCAAGGGGCTGGGATTTCCTGCCCGGTTGCCCTGCTGGGCCCACCCTTATCCTGTTAGATCAGATTCCTCCTGTGAGGGCGGGGATGGTCACTCTGACCCTGGGCGCCACTTTCATCTCCGTGTTGCACTCAGCAGCCAGGAAAAAGGAGCAGTTGGGTGAGCTCATGGTAGAGGTGGGTCTGAGAAGCACCTGGAAGCCCCCAAAGAGGCCAGGAGCTGCTCACAGCCCCCTCCCCACTCCTATCTCAGTCACAAGCCAAGCAGCCACTGGGGACAGAGAGGAGGAGTAGGGACAAAAAGGGATGATTTTTAAAACACTAACTGGTCCTCAAATAGATTTGGCTTATGCAGGAAAAAAGATGTACTTATTTCCAAAGCCATCCGATTTTCAGTGATCTATCATCTCACCAGCTTTTCTGTTTTATTTGTTTCCTTTTCTTTCTGGTACCTAAGCTACATCCCCAGCCTCTTTTCTCTTTTTATTTTTGAGAGAGGGTCTTGCTGAGTTACTGAATCGTCTAGGTTGGGTTTGAACTTGGCAATTCTCCTGTCTCAGCCTCCCACCGTGCTGAAATTATAGGCATGCACCACCATACCCAGCTCATTCTTTTATTTTACACCATGTTGCCTTTGTAAACTACTGCAAAGATCATGGGAAGTGAACAACGTACAAACTGTAGATGAATAAGCAGCAGCTTTTCCCGTTACCACTGCAGTGGCGATTCCTTTCAAAGCTCAAAACGCAGCTCTGTGGGGCACGTGCAAGCAACAGGCAGGAGGAGGATCAGATTGTGGGATCCTCTTGGGGGGCCAGGTGTGGAGGCACAGACAACCTGTGACCACACGCAGGGTCTCAGTTCCGCTCTTAGAGAGCAGAAGCCCTGACCTCAACCTCAGAGAGCGCTCCGGGCCAGTTCCCAGGCACACCGCCCCAGGTTCTGAAACTCCCTGCTGACCAAGGAGGGGCCGGGGAGACTCTCGACCACTTCCTCTGCCCCTCGGCCATTTCACCCCAGACGGGATCCACTAACAGTTCTGGGGCATCTTCTTGTGCAGGCTCTGAGTGAGGGCCGGGGACTCGGCAGTGGTGCATAGCCTGTGCCCTAGAGCATGCAGTTTATTGGCAGAGGAGGAGAACCCAGTCCAGACCTGAGCACTCAGGCTTTCTGCCCAAAGGAGCTAAAATTCAAACCAGGACAACCAGGCTGCAGGAGTGGAAGCTGGTTGCCTCTGCCTCCCAGGCACAGGGACACAGCCTATGAGCCCATTTTCCAGCCTGGCTTGCGCAGCACTGTGACAGTGGTCTGGGGCTTTAGGTCATCGGACTGTGGACCTGTGAGAAGCACCACTGCCATTCTGGCCCAAGTTCCTGGCTCACTCACCAGGCAAACACAGAGGACCAGACCCCCCAGGAAAGTAGAACCGCAGCTGGAAGGAGTGGCTCCCAGATGCACCTCAAGGAAGACAAGCCTAGCAAGTGGCAGTGGAGTGAAGCTCTATGGCGTAGGGCCGTGGAGACCCGGGCTTATCCATCACAGCAACTGGTCTTACACTAACTTACAACCAGGTAGGAGGAGGGGTGTAAATTGTTTTAGAAAAAGATATTAGTAAAACCAACCGAATTTTAGGAAGAAGCAGTCAACAAAATGGGGGTGAATGAACAGAGGCCCCCGATCAATGGAATCAAGCTCCAGCTCCCCATTTCCTAGCTGTGTGTGCTCATGGGAAGTCAGTGCTCTAACCGGGCGCTGTTGCTTCCCAACTTTACAGATGAGGCAACGGAGATGATAAGTAACCAGGGTAATAGCTGGTGGAGAGTAGGGCTGGGGTTTGCGTCCAGGAAGGCACGGTTACAGCTTCCGTGTTGCAGAACAGAGTGGTGGAGCTATTTGCCTGGGGCCACGCAGCCTCAGCGTGCCCTCACGGGGTGTCCCAGCCCAGATCTGTGTGGGACTCCAGCGCAGTCGGCCCCTCCACCTCCCTGAAGAACACCACTTTTGCACGGTGGCAGGTGTGCTGGTGGCTTTGTCAGTGATGACATTCAACAAAACCAAACTCCTTGAGCAACCATAAGAACACAGCAGGTGAATGCACCCCAGATCCCCCCAGCTATGGAGGAAATTCAGCCCCTTCAGGCTGCGAAATGGAACTGCGGGCTTCGATTCGTGACAAGAACGATATTCCCACAAAAGCTTTAGAAGGGATCACCCTGGAGCACCTTCCTAGAGTTCAAAAGGGTTCCCAATTTCAACAAAAAAAAAAAAAAAGAAAAATCAGAATGAAGCAAAAGCGATTCTAAGAAAGGGGGCCTTCAGAGGGGCAACCCTAAAATAGAAACAATTGCCCGGGACAGTAATAAACCTGGGACTTGCTGGGCTCCAAATAACCACCAGAGGGCAGCAAAGCCATTGATCAGGAACAGCGGAGACTTCTGGGAATCCTATTTAAAGGGCGGACTCTGGACAGGAAAGGCAAAAGGGGCCTCCTCCTCGTCCTGCCCACTCCAGGAGCATCCACAGGCCGTTTAGAAAAGAATGAGCTCTGCACTTGTCCTTCAGATCATGTAACTGATGCATCATAATTGTAGGAAATTTGGCTGGTATTAAAGTAAGTGAACCAAACCGTTATAATCCCACCATCGACGCAACAGCAGTCAGTTGTGAAAATGGATATAGATTTTGACGTGAATCCAAATAGTCCTAATTTTCAGTTTCATGAAACCAATATGAGTCACTATATTCACACTGGTCCACTTTAAAAGCTCAACAACAAATATACACATATATATGATCACGTATGAGTACAATATGTATTATTTTTTGCCCAAGAGCCTCTCACTTGCCTAGGTATGCACCCTCCTGGACCAGACCTCCCGGCAGCCAGAGCAAGAATGAGAGGGGGAGCAAGATCCTCTAGGGAGTGATGGCAAATCTTTTAGCGCTTTCAATGTTGCAAACAGTCCTCTGTGGCGCATGCGCCCATGATTTGCCACTATGGCTCTAGGGGCACTGGTCACTCTGCTGGGCTGCTTCATAGTCTGTGTCTCAGATGCTTGCAGTCTTGCAGAAGGGAAGTTGTAGAGCTTTCTAGATCAAAAATACTCCCCTGATGGAGCAGGTGCTTAGAGTTCGTTGAGTTTCCTCAGAATGAGTCACACCAAAGGTGTGAATGACTGGCAAGGCTTAAGGAGTTACCACTTCCTGATTCAACATGGGTATATCATCCTTTAACTCAGGCAGAGGCACGGCTAACGGGACTCAGGAAGCAGCAATGGGCAACTTCTTTGTCTGTGGGGTGACCATTGATTCTCAAAAAAGGCCTGTCAGCACCGTTACTCTGCCGTCTCTTGTTCCTTGTTAAATGAGCTTCACACCTAAAAACCCACTGAAAGTGCAACGGTGCCTGAATTGAGTCTTAAACGAGACACAGGTGTTCACCAGGTGGAGGGAGGGACATCCCCCCCACCTGGATTTATAAGCCACACTTCCTTATTCACAGAAATAGTTGGGACACTGCTGTGCCCCTAACAGAATTCTCTGTGTCATGTGCTTCGGAGTGAAACCAATCTGCTTCTGGCTGTCAGCTCCGCCACACCCTAAGTGTACATCCTTGGGTAGGTCACATGAGCCTGGGCGGTCTAGGTAGAGGCCAGATGAGGGGAGGGAGCAGTTTGGAAGTGCCAGCTGTTCAGTGCTGCTGGGTGGGATGCAAGGAGCTAGAACAAGGTGGTGCTGGAGGATGGGCCTTAGTGCCATGGGGTGGGGGGTGCGCTACTGCAGGGCTACTGCAGGCTCCTAGTGAAGGTTCAGTCACCTGTGATACATAATGTTGGCTGCTTCACCCATCACACAGGGTAAACCAACGAAGTGCATTTAAGGAAGTGTTTTTCAAAGTGGGCCTACATGTCCCTGGCATTCTCTCTTCTACGCGGGTGGCCCTTTCTTAGCAGCTCCCAGTGGCAGCCTGGCAGGCTTCCCAGCTCCACGCTCCACCCTAGCCATGTCCAGCAGATGATTTTAGGGGCAGCAGCCCCACCTTCTTAGTGAGCTCACGGTCACAGCCATGGCACAGAGGCTGTTCCTTAATCTCAAGCCTAGCCATGCTAGAGGACAGAGGAGGAAAGGAATGGGTGGGGACAGCTGGGCGCTGAGCAGTGGGGTGATGTTGGAAGGCGAGAGCTCCCATAGATGGGGCACCTGGACCCTCGCTCTTCAAGGACTGTCACGGAGTTGCAGCACCTACTCTTGGTGCCACTGTGGCAGCCCTGTTGCTCTGCCCCTGGTGCCACTGTGGCAGCCCTGTCGCTCTGCCCCCACATTCCAGCTGCAGGGCAGTGGGAGGGGCCCGGGCTGTGGGCCCCGAGTGTGCAGAGCTAGGTCCAATCCCTGACTTCTCTCCAGCAGGGTCAGCGCTGTGGGCAGGCATCAACTCTCTGACTCGTTTCTCTGCCTGCTAAGTGGAAAAAAAATTATCTCCTATTATGTTCTGGAGAGAATTAAATCAGATATGCATATTCAGTCCATAATAAAATAGAATTATCACTACTAGTGTTCTTTCCCATCTCTCCTGCAGGGCGGAAAGCTCCCTGGGAGACCCACATGGTGCCACAGGCGATCATCTTCCTATCACACGCAGGGCGGGTGGATGCCTAGGCTCAGTGGGCACAGTGCTCAGTGCCTGCGGGACTCTCAGGAGCCCGTGAAAATGTTTTCATTTATTTGAAAATCAGAAAGAAAAAAGAAACGTAAGCCACTCAATTGTGTGTGTCAGTGCAATAGTAAAATTATTCCTTTTTTAACAGATGAAGGGGTCCATCAGGTCAAAGGGCTGAAGAGAAAGGCACCTCAAGCGCTCTGCAGTGAGCCCAGAAGAACCGTAACAGGAACCGTGTATGGGGAGTGCCCATCTCTTAACACAGGAGGAAAGAATGCCGTGGAAAGCAGACCAAGAATGTTAAAGAAAGCAGTTAGGCAACATCCTTATTCGAGTGATACACGCGAGAGAAATAAAGAGGTGAGCGCCGGGGCATAAGTGTATGAAGATGTTTGCTGTGGCCGCTTTTATAACTATCGTGAGGGAAAAAGGAACAACCTGAATGCCTGTTGTGATGGGTAATTTTACGTGTGAACTTGACCGGATCATAGGCTCCCACGGTGAACATTGTTTCTGGATTTGCTTTATTTTTCCATTATTTCCTGATGACAAATATGCCACATTCAGGATTCTCTCCAGTCAGAAGTTCTTGGAGAGGACACTGTCAGCCTTAGGCAATCAGAGAATGGAGTCAGCTGACTCACTCTTCCTGGGAATGGCCCTGCAGATACTGTAGGTTTTAAACTGCTCATTAAACCTGCTGTGACCCTCTCAGCCTGGGGCCACACTTATCTGGATAGACACATGATCCTTGGCATCAAGGATGTGGCTATCCCTGGAGCATTTGTGCTGCATATACAGGTCTGAACTAGCTGACCACAGCAGGAGCAGAGAGAGGGAGGGAGGGGGAGAGAGGGAGCGGGAGGGGAGGGGAGGGGAAGGAGAGGAACAGAGGGAAACAGACAGAGACAGAGACAGAGGCAGAGACAGAGAGAGCGTTTAAATTAGGGGAACGAGTAAACCAGTTGTTCCTCCCAGCATGAGTGGACATCAGCCAGTCCACTGAGGGCCTGGAAACAAAAGGTACAAGGTACAAGGCCCCCTGCCTCGCTGGGGGAGCTGGGACACCTTTCATCCTGTACTCTTGGACTGGGCTTTGCACCACTGGTTCCCCTCACTGCTGTGCCTTTAGACTGGGGCTAGTTAGACCACCAGCTCTCTTGCATGTCCAGCTTTCAGATGCTGGACTGAGGGACCTCACAGCCTCCACATGCATGTAAGCAGATTCCTTACAGTATCCCAACCCCCTCTCCACATGTGTGTGTGTACATGGGCATACATACATGTTGGTCTACATACGTACACATTGATATATGTATCCACACAGTTCTTAGTGGTTTTGTTTCTCTGGAGAGCCCTGACTGATTCACCCCAAAACATGGAGCCAGTTGAAAAAAGATGGCTTATGTGCTTCATGGTGAGCAGGCCTGGAGTCGGCATGAGCTGTCTGCGCCTGAGCATGCTCAAGGCATTAGGGTCCCGATTAATAGTGCCGCTTTGGACCAGCAGGCCTGAGGGGCTTCAGCAGTGTTTATTTTTATTTTCACTTCACTCAGCATTGTTTATGGATAACGGTGAGATTGGTGATCTGTTCCTGGTTTTGGTGAGACTCCAGGAGGTCTCTGCTGATGGATCTGACAATACACCAAGAAATAGGTGCACAGGAACGGTGGACACAAGAAACCCTGGCAGAAGCTCCGTTTTGAGCTTCTTAGTTCTCGGATGCTCTGTGATCTGGAGGAGAAGGGTATCTGCCACGGTCTCTGCAGGGGCGGGGACTGGAGCTTGCACCTGGTGTCTGGACCCTCGCTGGCTTGAGTGCAGTTGCTGCATTAACAAGCACTTCTCTTTCAGTAAGCAAACAGATCATAAGCATTGTCAATTTGGATTCTGAACGATCAAGCCCTCTGTAATGACCGCTGTGTGTGCACAGAGGATGCAAGCAGTCTTGGTGCTCAGCAAAGCATGGATGGAGGTCCACAGCCTCCATGAAACATCAGATTGCAGACTAGTATGTAAAACATGATTTCATATTTATTTCTTTTAAATATGTGATGCTATATACATACGCACATCTAGATATATTTGTAAAAAGTAAGGGGAAAAGAAGGAAGTGTGAATGCCACATTGTAAATGACAGTTCCCTTGTTGGAGGGCAGGGAGCAGAGGATGGAATGGGCTGGAATGTCTACTGCTGTGGTTTGAGTGGTTGTGTCTCCTCCCAAATTCGTGCTGAAGCTGAATCCCCAGTGCAATCTTAGCAAGAGGTGCAGCTTTTAGGAGGTGATTGTCACACCCTCAAGGATGAGATAAAGTGCCTTATAAAGAGATTTGATGGGAGAAGTTCACCCCTCTATCCCCTCCAGACATAAGGGGGTGTCCCTCACCCCTAGAGTGTACAGCCACAGGGTTCCACCATGGACATGAAAGCCAGATCTTCAGCACACACCAAACCTGCCCATACCTTGCACTTGGATGCCCTGTTCCAGAACTGTGAGAAATAAATGTATGTTTTTTAATAAATTACCCAGCCTGCAGCTGGGGGTGGTGGCACACACTTGCAATCTCAGCCACTCGGGAGCCTGAGGCGGGAGGTTCACCAGGAGTTCGAGGTCAGACTGGGCTACATAAGCGAGTTCAAGTCCAGCCTAAACTGCAGAGCGAGACCCCATCTCAACAAAATGAAAACAAATAAACAAAAAAAATTACCCAGGCTATGGGATTTCTTTTTTATAGCAACACAAGTAGACTAAGGCACAAATAGGTACCAGGGACATGGAGGTTTTAAATACTTAAAAATGAAGAAGTAGCTTTGGCACTGGATAAGGAGTAGAGGCTGGAACAGTTTTGAAATATATACTGGAAAAAGCCTGAATTGGCATGAACAGAGCACTGAGAGTGACTCTGGTTAGGGCTCCGAAGAAGAGGAAAACTGCAAGCCTCAGTCCTGGGGATTATCTAAGTGGCCACCCAAAGAATGCTGGTAGAAATTCCAACTCTTCTCTCCACTCACAAGACAGTATTCAGGGGCTGAGAGTTGGCACGAGGGAAATCAAGTTTATTCAAAGGCCAGTTCCTCTGCCTATGTTCCTGGGGAACTGAAGCACGCAAAGGGGAGGGAAAGGAGACGCAGATTAAGACAGTGAGTGAGAAGAAAAGATACTGAGTGGGGTTTTGTTGCCCAGGACCTGTCCCATATTTTTCTTAGGCTGGGACATTTTAACCCACCTTGGTCTCGTGGGGCTACTTCCTCTAATTCCTAAAGACAAACACATACTTTTCTGCAAGTTCTGCAAGCATCACCTTACACATTTTGGTTTAATCTGAAGGCTACCAGATATTATTCAAATCTAAAGAAAGATTATTTTGCAATTCACATCTCGATCATCTAGGTTTGGCTTCTCTTTAGAATTCAGAATTCCAGGAGAACCACTGAGTGTTTGAGGCCAGCCAGGGCTACAGAGTGAGTTCAAGGTGTTGAAAGCCAGCCTCCTGCACTACAAAGCGAGACCCTGTCTCAAAAAAAAAAAAAAGAATTTAGAATGTCAGACAAGAGGAGGGGAAGTAACTCTTCAAAGGACAACTCGTAAAGAATTGGCCTCTACAGCAAAGACCATTCTGATGCTGTCTTAGATGGAAATGATGCACTTCGTCTCAGACACTGGAAGACGTTCCTTGTTATAAAGTGGCAAAAACTCGGCCAAACTACGCCCATCATCTACTGCTTTGTAGAAAACAGAATTAAAGGGTAATGAGCTGGCATATTTAGTGCAAGAAATATAAGCAAAACGTTCAGGGCTTCTCTTAGTTGCTTGTAGTAAAATTCAGGGGCCAGTTTTTTTTTTTTTTAATTTTAAAGAGAATAAAA
>PVJX010032286.1:0-10308 GCA_004027295.1 Dolichotis patagonum | reverse complement strand
TCTACTGCTTTGTAGAAAGCAGAATTAAAGGGTAATGAGCTGGCATATTTAGTGCAAGAAATATAAGCAAATATTAGCTACTTGTAGTAAAATTCAGGGGCCAGTTTTTTTTTTTTTAATTTTAAAGAGAATAAAACAAAAGTGGACAGAACAACACAGATCAGAACAGAACAACATAAGTAACACAGCACTTTACAACAAGACAACCGGATATTAACAGTAGTTACCATAATGTCTCTTTCTTTGCAGTAGTTGAGCATGGTTTCAAATACAGTAATATCAAACATAACAAAATATTATAAAACCATTCAAAAGAATAAAAGAACTACAGGGTATTCTGAACTGAGTAACAGAAAATGATCAATGGCTACTATAATATCTCATTTTCCATAAAAAGTTTGTTTATACTATCACATATATTAAAATCCAAATAAGACACAACATGATAGAACCTATGGTAATAGAAGAA
Organism: Dolichotis patagonum; assembly: GCA_004027295.1. Classification (NCBI taxonomy): domain Eukaryota; kingdom Metazoa; phylum Chordata; class Mammalia; order Rodentia; family Caviidae; genus Dolichotis; species Dolichotis patagonum. The sequence goes on along the minus strand of PVJX010032286.1, from coordinate 9,839 downwards.
TAAAAGCATGGTAGGACTTCAGAGCAAGACAGTATTAAATCAGCAATGGCTGCCATAATGTTTTGTTTTCTTCAAAACAGCTGTTCATACCATCACACATAATAAAGTCAAACAAAACAGAATAAAACCATTCCAATTGATGAATGAAAACATTAAAAGGCTTCAAAGCTATGTAATGGGGAATCATAATTACCATAAAATCTTATTTACAGGGGCCAGTTTTGAAGAAGACAACTCTTTATCGACAGGGCCAGGAGGGTGCCTTCAGGAAACTCTAATGCCACTGCTGATGTGACAAGAGGTGGAGCTTAGGCAGTAAGGTCAACAGTGGGGCAGCTGTGAATACCTTGCTTGCTTGCCCACTGTTCATGCCTGCTGTGTGGCCTTGTTCCTAACAAACCATGGATGTATAGTGTCTGGGACCCAGGCTCACAACCCCCTGGTTTAAAGAAAGAAGTTATAATCCAAAGGCAAGCAGACAGCCAGGTGTGGTGGTGCACACCTGCAATCCCCGCACTCGAGAGGCTGAGGCAAGACGATCACTACAAGTTTAAGGCCAGTCTGAGCTACACAGTAAAACCCTATCTCAGAAAAAGGAAGTGAGGGCAGGACCCAAAAATTTCTGGGCTGCCTCCACCCAGATTTCAAAGGGTACCTTAACAGGCAAGAACTATGCAAGGAATGGGGCCACTGCAGAGAGCCACTGTGGGAAAGTGCCTAGAGGAGCTATGGGCACAGGCCACCCCAGGGCTCCCACAACAGTGAAACAGCCATAATGTCATCAGAGCCTCAGAGAACTGCAGACAGGCAGCTCCAACCCCGAGAGGTGTTACTTATCATATGTGATTTAAATAGAAAGATGAGAGCCATGGGCTTAATTTGGTGGTACTGCACTTTCCTATCACGTGTCCATGAGGCACTGGGTTTGAAGCCCAGCACTGCAAGGGAAAAAAAATTGTGCTCATAAGTCTCTTAAAAATTAGTATTTTAATATTAATCTATAGTTATTTTGGAGGAGTCTTAGGGTTGTAGAAAAATGTGAGCAGAAAGTACAGAGAGTGTTTACACCATCACTCTCTGTCCACTCCCCAGCCCGGCATCTCCTCCCTTACACTAGTTACACTAGTGTAACATCTTGCACTAGTGTGGTGCATTGATTACAGTGGAGGAGCTGAGATGATACATTATTACCAACAAAAATCCATAGTGTAAATTAAGATTTGCGCTACAGTGGCACAGTTCTGTGGACTCTGACGAATGCGTGCTATCACGCATCCACCATTCCAGCGTCATTCAGAATCACTCTGAGTCCCTGCATTCACCGATCTTTTTACTCTTTCATACTTTTGCCTTTTCAGTGATGTTAAATAGTTGGCATCATATACAGTATGTGGCTTTTTCAGAGTGGTTTCTTTCATTTAGCAATATGCAATTAAGTTTCCTCCATAGTTTTTAATGAATTGATAGCTCTGTTTTGTTCCATTTTGTTTTGTTTTGTTTTGTTTTGTTTTTTGTTGGTGCTGGGGCCTCTTACATGCCTCTCATATGCTAGCAAGGACTCTATCACCAAACATTGTATGACTGGTCCTTGGTTTCTTTTTATTGCTAAATAATATTCCATTGTCCGAATTTACCAGACTTTTATCCATGACGAAGAACATCTTGGTTTCTTCCCATTTTGGGCAAGTTATGAATGGAGTTGCTATGAGCTTTCATGTGGACCTACGTTTTCAACTCATCTGGGTAAATATTAAGGAGTGCAGTTTCTGGATTGTCAGAGTATGTTTGGTTTTGTAAGGACCTGCCAAGCTGTCTTCCAAAGTGGCTGGACCATTTTGCGTTCCCACCAGCAGTCAATGAGAGTTTTGTTACTCCACATGCTTGCCGGGATTTGGTGTTACCTGCGTGTTGGATTTTAGCCACTCTAATTGGTGTGTATTGGGTAACTCAGTTTAATTTGCAGTTCCCTAATGACATGTGACATTGAGCATCTTTTCATATGTTTATTTGACATCTGTGTATCTTCTTAATGAGATGTCAATTTAAATCTTTTGCCCACTTTTGAAATTGGGTTGTTTGCTTTCTTATTGTTGCGCTTTAACAGATCTTTGTGTATTTTGGATATGACTCCTTTATCAAGATGCATTTTTTGCAAATATTTTCTTCAAGTCTGTGGCTTTTCTTCCCCTTCTCTTACTTATAGGTCATTTTGAACACTTTCGTGTTTTTCAAGTAAATATTTAAGTAAAGAAGATGAAGGTAAACAGACACAGTTTCACTCAGTTTAGCCAATGCCGCCTGGCTAGACTTCTAGTGTCAATTTCCTGCTGAGGAACTGGCTGCAAAATGAAATCCACACCTATGTACTACATTTGTAAACAGCGTTCATATTTCGGTAATGTAGCAAATCTCATTAATTATTTATCTATCTGTCGGTCCATAACGAAAGGAAGCCCTTTCTCAGGAGTCCTAATTTCCAGCCTGCAGGAGGGTCAGGGCCAGGAGCACAGTTTATGGGAGTCATCTGCTCTCTGGTGGGGAGCCTCGGGGACAGTCAGCCCCAGTGCGCCCCCCCCCTGCCATGCAGACTGGGATCTGCCCTCCCTGACCAGCCTGAAAAGCTCTCTCTGAAGAAGCCAAGGGCTTCCCTGGTTCCTATTTCATAAGCCCCAGGAGCTGTGACCTTGACCTCCCCTCCTCTGTGGATTCCCTTCTCTTCCTAACAGGAAAGCATGCTTCTAGAACTCAGGCTCAGACTGCCTTAGAAATGCAAAGATTTCAGCTACTGGAGGGGAATGCATCTGAAGAGAGTCTCTGCTGATTTCCTCTGTGGCTTCAAAGAGGAAGCGCTTTTTTGGAGACACTGTTCAAAGTCGGCAAGTTCAGATGCTCGGGTCCTTAGGCCCTGAGGAGGTTTCTTCTCCTGCAGCATTATGCAAATCTGGGTTAATAGAAGGCTGGGCTGAAAATTTATTTCAAGAAAAGAAAGACAGAGCTGGAGAATAATCAGACCCTTACTGTATGGACTATAAATACCACAGTCAGTGGAGCTGGGAGGTTAGGGACCTAGCGAGACTGGATATGCAGAGGCCTGTCAAGTCTTTCTCAGGAAGGATGTCAAGCTAGGACTGAATGACTGGATTGGGCACCAATGAGGAAAGCCTTAGAATGAGGCTACCAAAGCTAGGACCTAAAAGTGGCAACTAGCGAGTGGCTGAGAATAGTTCATGCACTGTTGGGCCATTGGGATGGGCAGGTCTGCTGTATAAATATTGAAATCTTTAATAATAAAATCTTAAAATATTAAAGTATACGAGCTACTCTTCAGTAGTGGAGGAGGGATAATAAAATGGTCACCAAATCACAGTGGATGCCCAGTAGAAGAGGGGATTGATCTTCTCTTGGAAGTAAAGTTTTATAGGCTCGAGGGTCTCTGCAGTCTAGCTCTTACCATACAGATCTGTCTGCTCCCCAGGGATCTGTCTGCTCTGAAAGCAGGGATTTTATTGAGTCCACATTTGCCATCCAGCCTCGGGGTCAGTAAGTGTTGATTGAACAGAATCCAGTGGTGCCAGCCTTGGAATGCTGAAAAAGTCTCTTATATAGGCCTCTGTTTCCTCATCAACAAGGCAGGATTTAAATCTATATGGCTTCCCTCACAAGAACCCAGGAGATAGGCTAGGCTTGGTGGTACACACCTGTGATCCCAGCACTTCGAAGACTGAGGCAGGAGGACTGTGATGAGTTTGAGGCCAGCCTGGGCTATAAAGTGAGTTCAAAACCAGCCTGAACTGCCTAGTGAAACCCTGTCTCAAAAAACACAAAAAGCTCAAAACAAATGAAAAACAAAACAAAACACAAACAAACAAACAAAACCCAGAAGATGCCAAATACTCAATAAGAGTTCTTTTCCATACTTTAGGTCACTGGGAAGCCATATTATCTGCTGTAATTGTGCACAACTTTTTTTTTTTAACCTTTATTTTTTCAGTGCTGAGGATCACTTGCCCCAGGTGAAAGACAGAATATTATGATTTATATCTAAAATGTGCTCCTCAAATTCTCATGTATTCAGAGATAGGGATTCTGGAAGGTGATTGGCTCATGGGTGTGCTACACCCATCAGTGGGTGAATCCAATGCTGCTAGGAGGCGGATAACTGAAGATGGGAACTCTGTGCTCCTGCTCTTCACTCCCCTCTTCTCTCTCTACTTCCTGGTCTCCATGAGTTAAGCAGCTTTCTTCCACCAGGTCCTTCCACTGTGCCATTTTAGCCTTGGAGCCAGCTTACCATGGACTGAACCCACTGAAACTGAACCGAAATAAATACCCTCTCCTATAATTTGTGATTATCAGGTATTTTGTCTCAGTGACAGGAAAATGACTAACACAGGGATTTATTCTGTAATTGTGCACAACTGTTTTTCCTCTTTTCTTTCTTTCTTTCTTTCTTTCTTTCTTTCTTTCTTTCTTTCTTTCTTTCCTCTTTCTTTCTTCTTCTTTCTTTCAATGCTGGGGGCCAAACCCATAGCCTCATGTCTGCTAGGAAAACATCAACCATTGAGCAACACCCCCAGTCCTTACAATTCCATTTTACACTTGCATAATATGAGTCCGTAGACCTTTATAATCATTACTACTCATCTACCCTTGAACTCAATACAACGAATCAGTATGTTAGAATTCTTGTCTTGTCTTGTCTTGTCTTGTCTTGTCTTGTCTTGTCTTGTCTTGTCTTGTCTGAGACAGGGTCTTACTGTGTAGTCAGGTTGCCCTTGAACTCATTATGTAGCTCAGACTGGCCTCAAACTCACAGTGATCCTCCTGCCTCAGGCTCTGAGTGCTGGGATCACAGTTGTGAGCCACCATGCCCAACTCTAAAATTAAAACTTTGACTGAAATATCAAGGCATGATAAAGGTGAAGCCAGGTCACTGTGTGCAGACTGTACGTGTCCTGAAGAACCAATTCCAAGATGACTGAACACTCGTCTCGTTTGAGCATGTAACAAGGGCTCTGAACAAAGAAATGTAGAAAGTTCTGCAGCTTAGTTTCTTGGAGAGACCCTTGTGGCGCTGTCTTCACCCTTCCTCAGACAGGAGGGAGGACTCACGCCATGTGGGGAGGGGCTTTCATAGGGCCACTTGAAGAAGTAGTGTCCTGAGCTGAGTGCGTATCCTTTGTGTCTCTGGGTAAAGGGTCCCCCCATACTTCCTGAGGCCTGGTGTGGGCTGCTGTGTCTGTCCTGGGTTCTGTGCAGCAGAGCCAACTACAAGATCCCCGGCTGTGCCAGCAAGAAGCTGGAGGTGACAGCAGTTTCCAAGGGGTGCAGAAATACCTCTTTCTCAGATGGAGGGACATGCAGGAGACAGGTCCTTTGACACAGAAACCTAAGACAACCCCACAAAGGGACCTATGAAATAATCTGTTTCAAAGGTGGGTCAAGACTGGAGTAACCAAAACCTAGTCAACCCTCCATGTGAAGACCAAGAGGCCATTCCTCCTCTCACCCTAGCTCCCCTGTCCTGTTCCAGCTATGGGAGGAGTCAGAAACCCAGCAGTCAGTGTGGGATGGAGGAAATAAGCAAGGAAAAAACAGAAAGGAGACAGTATGTGAACCATCTTTCTGTCGTTGTAACAAAACACCTAAGAAAACAGCTTCAAAGGAGAAAAGAAGTTTTGGCTCACAGTTCCAGAGGTGTGTGCCTGTGATGAGGAGCACCTCAGGGCAGAAGGGAAAGAGAGAGATGGAAGCTATGAATTCGTAAATGGATGAATCCAATTATGAGGTCAGAATTCTCACAATCCAAGCACCTATCAAAGGCTTCACCTGTGAACACTGCTGCACTGGAGACCAGACCCTCAACATATGAACAAACCGCTCTCCCTTCCCTGCTATCACTTGCCAGCCAGAAGCAGAAATATGCCGGGGAGGGATGAAAATTTAAACATTAAATACAGTTGGGGGTTTCAGTTCTCTTTAGATTGGACCTCTTATCAGAGGATGATGACTTACACAGAAACGGTACCATCTTTCACTTGAGAGTGAGCAGAAAAGTTCCAGGCTTATTGCAATTTTATCTGATCCTCTTCGGATAAATGTCAAAGGGATCGTGAGAGTGAACATATAAAGTTATATTTTAATTTATCAGGAGTTGTGCATTCAAACTACCTAGCGCCCTATACGCACATACGTCTCTGCCGGGTCTGCAGCTCATAGTGCAGGCGGCAGACCAGCTTGTACCGCAGCCGGAACCAGCGGCAGATCCCCTCTCTCTTGCTCTAGGCACCATCAAAATAGGCTACTTTCCAAGTCACCGACAAACAAGTTAGGTCACTATTCCCAGTCACAATATGTATATTGCCTCCAAAATCCAAAGAGGTCCACCGAGCCCCATCCTCCTTCCTCCCTGGTGGGGACAGGGGAGGACACGCTCAAAGTGCCATAACCTGTCCTTCATTTGAAATGAGATGCTATGCCCCAGCCTGGATCATTGGGGATGTTATTAATGTGGCACTTCTTTCGCATCATCCCATGCTTGTGCACCTTAGTAGGCATCGAGAGTACCTGCCACCTCCTACGGTGCTGATTTGATTAGCACAATGCTATCAATATAACAGGAGCAGCAGGCCACTGTAGAGAGTCAGGAAGCTCAGGGAGCCCATGGATTATAGCACCACGTGGAGCTGGAGCATTAACATAACCCTCAAACTAGACAGTGAGTAGGGACTTCTGTCTTTCCCATGTGAAAGTGACCTGTTTTGATCCTCCTTATTGATGTGAGTTGAGAAAAAAAATTAATTTTAGCTAATAGAATTGCAAAGAAGGTACTCATCAACTGTATTTACTTTCCACCACTGTGACAAATTGCATGATATAATCAACTAGTAAGAAGGAAAGGTTTATACTCCTAAGTGAAATAAATCAGACACACATGTGTAAATACCACATTATTTCTCTGGTGTGAGAAACCAAAAGTGTAAATAAGGACCAAAATGTATAACACATATTGAGAAATGGAAAAACTATTCAAATAAAAAAAGGAACAAGGGAGGAGAAAGGGGAACAAGAAAGAAGGGACAAGATAAAAAGAGAATAGAAGCCAAAAAATTGAAGACCAGGTTTTGCAAATAAAGAGGGGTTGAAGGGAAGGAAAGGGCATGGGGAAAGAAGAAGCAAGCTGTATTATGAACAGACACAAGCCCCCTATGATGAATGTCACCATTATGTATACTTAAAATGTGCCAATAAAAAAAAACATGTTATACATCATAACGGGGGGAGGCAAGTTTTGTTTTTGCTCCTTGGTTTAGAGGCTTTAGTTTTGAGTCCCTTGGCTCTGTCACCGTGTGTGGTGTTCACCTCATTGTAGCCAGGAAATAAAACCAGAGAGGAAAGGGTCTGGGTCCCCATACCTCTTCCAGTTCCAGTGACTTAACTGCCTCTTACTTCCTCCATCTCTTAAGGGTTCCACCATCGCCCAATAGCAGCACATGCCCAGGACCAAGCCGTGATCACATGGTCCTGTGGGGAACATTCCAGAGCCAAGTCATGACACCAAGTAAAGTGAACTATTTATGATCCTCCTCATCCATGAGAATTGAGAAGCATGCATTTCCTGAGTGGCAGAGGTTGTTTTATCTGTTCTAATCATGATCAGTATGGTGGCAATGACAGATTAGGGTTATAGTTCATCACCATCACCTACCATAATCCACCAGACCTTTGCAAGGGTCCAGTAAGTGAGTCCAAAGGGATTTGACTGGGACCACCACTACCTTGGCAAATTTCAAGTATTCACTGGTGGTGTTTTCTGTGATTGGTCGTAGGGTTAAGTATCATTTCTGACTTACTACCTCATCTGGGATGGGACTGTTTTAAGCGCTTTCACTTGGCTTTTCCTATCAAAACCATCTTATGTCAATGGTCAGGGAATGAATGTGAAGGCTCTGCGTCTCCTCAGTGTCTGTCCCCTGTGTACACTCAGAGATAGGGAGGCCATGACTATAATACACCATTGGACCCACTGCAAGGCAGGCTTTGGCCAGAACACCTTTTATCTCCTGGCCTCTGAACACCATGACAGTGTTTCAGGTACTCTGGTATCATGTCATCTCACATCCCTAATGTTAATGGGGACGTTGGGATTCAATGGTCCTCAAAGGAGCTGAGAATTCTCTTCCACTGACACTTTAGGAAAGGATTGGGAGAAGAGTCTTTGTGTATGTATGGCGGTAATGCAGGGCTTCTGCTCCAGGACATTCAGTATCACTGAGCTCTAGGTCTGTGAATTGGCTTAGGTATAAAAGTCGATGAGGACCTTGCTGCCCATGGTGTATTTATGCCCTTTGTGCTTCTGCAATTCCACAGTCCTCAGTGATGCCAAGGAGCCTTCATTCTGTGGCCGCTTCTGCCACCAACCCAGGCTGCAGAGGAAGCCAGCAAGAGCTCTCCAAGGTGCTAGTGTGTCCTCTCACCATGCACCACCAATGCTTGAGTGAAAATACCTCTGGACACCTGAAGATCAAATCAGATGCTGGTCCTCCAATCTTACTTAACAAATCTTTCCCAGAATCTTTCAGCTACTTCTTTAACCCAGGGTATCACACTAATTTTGTGTTACAGGAGCATCACAGTGGGTATATGATACATTTATTCTTTAGACTATTTCTATTGATGAATCATTAATTTAATTTTTATAAGTTTTATTATGTTGAACAATAAGTTTTCAACAGGAAAAGTATCAAAAAATAAAGTATTGAATTTTTAAAATTTATTGTATGTTTATAAAAAAAAGCACCAAAATTTTCAACATGGACTGTTTTTTGGTTTACAAAGTCTAAAAAATAACAATAGAAATAAATTCCTATCCGAAATGCAATGAAAATGCTAGTAGAACCCTATAACAAAAATAATTACTTCACCAAAAAAATAATAATTACTTCAATTATCACACCCAAGGCAGTCTTCACACATGACAACAATGCATTCCATATATGTATATTGCTTATACTGAGAACACATGTGTTTTGCTTTCTTTTTCTGTGTGACAGGGAATTCTTGTCACCTCTATTGTCTTCCTCTTTTGTCAGGAACTTCATACTATATTGTAAAATGTGCACTTGGCAAGAAAACACAATATCAACAAAATAAAATATCAAATATGTAATGAGTGCTTACAGTAGACATCATCATTGTTACATCAGCTGTTTGCTCACTTACAAAACCTAAACGATAACATTAGAAATAAAAACTTATGTAAAGGGCTGGAGATTTAGCTCAGCAGCATAAGTGCCTGTCTGGTAAGTGTGTGGTCATGAGTTCGATCCTCGGTACTAAAAAACCCCTATATGAAGTACAGTGTAAATACAAACAAAAGTCTAAAAGATAAATAATCTTTGCTTCAGTTGTCACATTCAAGGCAGTCTTCCCACAAGAAAACTGCATGTTCCATGTACAAGTGTCACACTGATAGAATGTATGTTTTACACAGTTGACATCTTTTTGATTTTCCTGTTATCATAGTAGGTCTTTGTGATGTTGCACCTGTCAGTCACCAGTATGCTCTACAATTTTTTTGTGTCATTCCCTGTTCTTCCTGTTATAAATGATCTCTTATGAGTTCCAGTCCCAATTCTTTAAGAAAATTTACCTGTGATATTTTGTACCTGGCATTTTCTTTGTAAACTATCAAACTATTTATGGCACACATGTTTAGGATTGAGTAAAACATAACCATTGTCCAAAACTTTGTTTCAAGTAACATCGTGGTTGTTCCATAGCTCATCAACAACATCTACTCCACCTTTGGTTTTGTTGTAAAAACTACTATCTCAGCC
>PVJX010032285.1:0-20548 GCA_004027295.1 Dolichotis patagonum | reverse complement strand
GTCTTTACATGTCAGCACTTGACTCATTTTGAGATGTATTTGTATGTCGTGAAAGGTGACTAGGTTTTGTTCCTACATGTACACATCCATTTTCCCAACACCATTTGTTGAAGAGACTGTCCTTTCTATAATATGTGTTCTTCAAGTTTTTTTAAGAAATCAATTGAACCCATCCAGTGAACTCCAAGCAGTGAGCAGGCTCCTGAAACCAGCTGCGGACCCTGGCCAAATGCCCTGGCAGAATTCTAGTAGATGGGGCAAACTTGGAACTCCACTCCCAGGCAGTAAGACCACGCCCTGTGTGTGAAACCATCACAAGACAAATGAAAGGGACCAGCGGGCCAAACTGGGCTCTGCCCAGTGAACTTGAAAGCAGCCAGCAGGCCCTGGAATCCAGCTACAGGCCTTGGCCATGTGCACCAGCAGAATCCCAGCAAATGGGGCAAGCTTGGAACACTGCTCACAGGTGAACTTTGGACTACAATGGATTATGCCATTGAGCTAAATCCCCAGCCCAGACACACAGACACACAATAGGGACACAGTAGGGCCTCAGCTTACACAAACACTATAAACAGGGAGATTTGATGACCTGGAATAACTTGAAGATAAAGTAACAGCAGGAACTAAAAGCTGACCTACATCAATACTACTAGGCTTGTCAACCCAGGAAGAATATAGGACTCAACCAGGAGGCCCTACAAGAGGAAGTCAGGTGACTGGCCCACCTACTTATTGTGGAACTTAGCAATTGGACACACATCAACATTACAGTAGGACACAAAGATACACTCTACCAACAGTTGACACTAGTGGGTCTGAAGGACTAAGCACTAACTTGAAATTGGAAAATGGCAAAACAAAAAAGCAAAATGCAATCTCAAACATCGAGTCCACCCAGTGAAAGTACAGGAGACATTAAAACAGAGCACCCCAAAAGTAACACACTGGAAATTTATGAAAAGATAGTGACTGAAATAAAAAAAAAACCCATGAGGCCATAGACAAAATCAAATTAGAAGTACTCTCCCATGTAAAGATAGACTCCTTACTTAAGGAGCTGTTGAGTTCAGCTAAAGATGAAATAGAGAAAAAGGTACAGAAGCATGGGAAATTGATTGAAACCCTGAATGAACAATATAGAAAACAAGCAGAATTCATGAAGCAAACTGAAAAAGATATGCAAGAGACAAAAAATTCTATTCAAAGCATGCAAATCCATTTAAATAAAGCTTAGAAAAGGATTTCAGACCATGAGTACAGGATCACAATTAGTGATGATGAAAGGATAGAACCTTTAAAAATGACAAAGCGGCATGAAATGGAAATCCAGAAGCTTCAAGAAGATGTCAAGTGCAACAATATAAGATTAATAGGCATTAGTGAAGATGCTGGAGTCAATACAAATGACATATCTAAAATATTCACAGAAATAACAGGAGAAAATTTCCCAAACATGGGGAAAATATCAGATATGCAGATAAATGAGGCATATAGAGGAACAAACAGTCACAACAAACATAAATCTACAGCTAGACAAAAAATAATTAAGATCTCAGACATACAACATAAAAACAGAAAACTAAAAGCTGTTAGAGAAAAGAAACAGGTCACCTATCGAGGAAAGCCCATTAGAATAACAGCAGACTTTTGAGCACAAACACTCAAGTCAAGATGTGATGGGAATGAGATATTTCAAACACTGAAAGAAAACTAATTTCAATCCAGACTGATGCACACAGCAAAACTTTCATTCAAATTTAATAGAGAAACAAAAAGTCAGCAAAGAAGTGATAGAACTGAATCATACCTGGGAGCGATGGGACTTAGTAGATGTTTAGAGAGTGTTCCACCCAGCCACATCAGAATACACATTCTTCTCAACTGAAAATGGGATGTTCCCCAAACAAGGCCATATATTATCTCATGACATATTATTAAGTAAATGCAAAGTTATTGAAATTATCCCCTGCATAATATCTGCCCATAGTGCACTGAAATTGGAAATTAGTGGCAAAAGAAATTGCAAACCCTGAATGCATATACTGAACTTGAATAACAACTTTTTGAACAACCAGAGAGCTACAAATGAAACTAAAGAAGAAATAAAGCAATACCTACAAATCAATAAAAATGTGAAAACAACATATTGCAATCTGTGGGATGCAAGGAAAGCAGTCTTAAGAGGGAAATATAGAGCAATAAATTGTCATATCAAGAAAACAGAACCAGTAAAAATAAACAACCTAATGCTTCATCTCAAGCTTCTAGAAAAACAAGAGCAATTTAAACACAAAGCTAATACAAGAGAGGAAATTATAAATATTACAGTAGAAATTCAGGCTATTGAAATTAAAAAAAATACAAAGAACTAATGAACAAAAAGTTTTTTGAAAGAATAAAAAATACAGATAAACCTCTATCTAACCTTATAAAGAAAAAGAAAGAAAAAACTCAAAATCATGCAATAAGGACTGAAAGGGAGAAATTACAACAGATCCCATGGAAAGTCAAAAGATCATGAATACCTACTTTTAAAATCTCTACTCATATAGAGTGCAAAAACAAAAGAAATAGACAGATTTCTAGAAACATATGAAATACCAAAGCTCAACCAAGAAGGTATAGAAATTTTGAAAAATCCAATATCAGCTATTGAACTTGAAAACATAATTAAAAAATTACCAACAAAGCAAATCCCAGGTTCTGATGAATTCACAGCTGAATTCTACAAGAAATTTAGAGATGGTTTCATGCCAATGCTCCTTAAACTCTTCAATGAAATTGAAAAGAAAGCAATCCTCCCTAAATCATTCCTGGAGGCAAGCATTACTCTCATACCAAAACCAGAGAAAGACCCAACCAAAAAGGAGAAGTGTATGCCAATCTCACTAATGAACACTGATACAAAGATTCTCAAGAAAATACTGGCAAATAGAATGTAGCAAATCATCAAGAAGATTATATATCATGAACAAGTGGGGTTCCTTCCAGGAATGCTGGAGAGGTTTAACATACTCAAATCAATAAATGTGATACACCACATCAACAAAGTCCAAAAAATCCACAGGAATGAAGGGATGGTTTAACATGCTCAAAACAATTAATGTGATACACCACATCAACAGAGCCAAAAACAAAAACTACATGGTCATCTCAATAGATGCTGAACAAGCTTTTGATAAAGTCCAACACATGTTCATGATAAAAACCCATCAGAAACTAAGAATTCATGGAGTCTACCTCAACCTTACAAAGTCCAACTATGACAAACCAACAGCCAATGTTATATGAAATGAACAAACACTGAAAGCTTTCACATTAAAATCAGGAATAACACAAGTATGTCCATTATCACCACTCCTTTTCAATATAGTTCTGGAAACACTAGTCAGTGCAATCAGAAAAGGTAGAAAGACTAAAGTAATAAAGACAGGAAAGGAAGAAGTTAAATTATCACTATTTGCAGATAACATATAGAAGAACCAAAAAACTCCATTAAAAGACTACTAGAGGGAATAAACAAATTCAGCAGTGTAGGTGACTACAAAGTCAATGCTCAAAAATCAATAGCATCCCTGTACACAAAGAATAAACTCATTGAGTGAGAAATATTGGAAACATGGCCCTTCACAATAACATCTAAAAAAATGAAATACTTAGGAGTTAACTAAGAATGTAAAAGACCTATACGTTGAAAATTATACTATCCAGAAAATGGATATTGAAGAGGATATTAGAACTAGGAAGTATATTCCTTACTCTTGGTTAGGAAGAACCAACATTATGAAAATGGCCATACTCCCAAAACTATTATACAGATTTAACAAAATCACAATAAAAAAACTATTGACATAACTCACAGATTTAGAGAAAACTCTCCTAAAATTCATTGGGAAACAGAAGAAACCTAGAATAGCAAAGGCAACTCTGGGTAATAAAGGCAAGGCAGGAGGCATCTCAATTCTTGACTTGAAACTACTTCAAAGTCACAGTGATAAAATCAGCATGGCATTGGCAAAGAAATAGACCTGAGGATCAATGGAACAGATTAGAAGATGCAAGTATAAGTACAAAGACACTCAGCCAACTGATATTTGACAAAGGGGCTAAGCATGTTCACTAGAAGAAAGTTACCTACTTTAATAAATGGTGTTGGAACAAGGGATTTGGTTTACTGGCATAAACGCCTGCCTGGAAAGTGGAAGGTCATGAGTTCGATCCTTGGTACAAAAATAAATAAATAAATAAATAAATAAATAAATAAATAGTGTTGGAAAAATTGGCTCTCCACATGCAGAAGACTTAAACTAGATCCATGCCTATCACTAAAATCTAAACTAAAGTCTAAATGGATCAAAGACCTAAACATTAGAACAGAAACACTAAATCTGCTGGAAAATAATGTAGGTAGAAGTCTTGGAGACATAGGAGTAGGTAGAGAATTCATGAACAAAATGCAAACTGTACACGAAATTCTACACAGAATCAAAAACTGGGATCTAATATTATTGAAATGTTTCTGCACTTCCAAAGAAATCACCAGCATAGTGAGAAGAAAACCCACAGAATCTGAAAGAATTTTAGCCAGGCAACCCTCAAACAAAGGGCTTTTATCAAGAACATATAAAGAATTGAAAAACATCAAGTCCCTAAAGCTCAACGACACTCTCCAAAAATGGGCATCTGATATGAGCACACAGTTCTCAAATGAAGATCTACAAATGGCAAATAAATACATGAAAAAATGTTCACCATCACTGGTCATTCGAGAAATGCAAATTAAAACAGCACTGGGATTTCATCTCACTCTGGAAAGAATAGCTGCTATCAAGAAATCAACTGATAACAAATGTTCTTGAGGTTGCAGGGGGAAAGGAACACTGTTCCACTGTTGCTGGGAGTGTAGCCTGGTGCAACCACTATGGAAATCAGTATGGAGAATTCTCAGAAGACTAGGACTGGAAGCTGCATTCAACCCAGATATTCCTCTCCTGGGTATTTTCCCAGAAAAACTGAAAAGTTCATATCACAGTGATATATGTGCACACATGTTCATAGCAGCACAATTTATAATAGGTAAATCTTGGAAAAAACCAAGATGCCCATGAACTGCAGAGTGGATGAAAAAGATGTAGTATTTTTATACAATGGAATATTACTCAGATAAGAAGAAGGATGACCTTGAGGCATTCATAGGTAAATAAAGACAACTTGAGACTTCATTAGTGAAATAAATAAGAATCATATTTATAAATATTGCATTGTGTCTCTAGTGTAAATAGTAATAGGAAATGTAAGAATAATAAAACCCAAGTGTGTAATTGCTACTGTAAAACAGAGAGGAAAACAAAGTGCTCTAAAGGATATAATTGCATATATGGTTAAGAATCTAACCTGAATGGCCTTATTACAATTTTCATTAGATTGTGGAGCAGAACCGTTTACAGTCTCATTGTTTGAATGTGTACTTTGTATGTTTTAATTTTGTAACTTGAACAACTATTTCCTAGATGACAGTATGTAAGTTATCAAGTAATAATTTATTAGTGGTTTTTTTTCTTTTTTCCTTGCAATTCTATATTATTGCCACACTGTTTACTGTTTTGGTTTGTTTTTTTCTTGTTTTCTGTTTCAATATAATTTTAAAAAATAAAGGATAGAACTTTTAAAAATAACAAAACACCAAGAAATGACAATCCAGAAGTTTCAAGATGATTCCAAGAACAATAATTTCAGATTAATAGTCATTACTGAATAGGCAGGAGCTAATGCAAATGACATAACTAAAACATTCACACAAGTAATAGCAGAAAATTTCCCAAACATGGGGAAAAATCTGAGATGCAGATAAGTGAGGCATATAGAACAACAAACAGTCAGAAACAACATAAATCTACACCTAAACACATAATGATTAAAATCTCAGACATATAGCATAAAAACAGAATACTAAAAGCTGTTATAGAAAAGACATAGGTCACCTATAGAAGAAAGCTGATTAGAATCACAGCACTTTTCCTCACAAACCCTCATGACAAGACGTGATTGGAATGAGATATTTCAAGCCCAGAAAGAAAATAATGTTCAACCCAGACTGGTGCAGCAAGCAAAACTTTCATTCAAATTTAATGGAAAAACAAGATACCTCCACAACAAAGAACTACTGATGAAATACACTTCCACCAAACCAACCCGAGAAAGAGCCTAGATAGAAATGAAAATGTCCACAATCCCCAGAACAACAGAGAGAAGCCACCAACTAAGATAAGCAAATAAAATAAGGGGGAAAATCAGAAAGCCACCAATTGGAACATAACATAGAAAAGTCAAACCAGTACATATAAGCGATATCTATAAATGTAAATGGCCTCAATATACCTATGAAAAGAAACAGGTTGACAGAATGGATCAAGAAACATAATCCCACAATATGCTGTATACAAGAAACACATCTGCCCCAAAGGAAACTCATAGATTAAACTTCAAAGGAAGGAAACAGTATTCCATGCAACAAGAACCCAGAAAAAAGCGGGGGTAGCTATTTTGTTTGCAGACAATGTGAACTTCAAATCTAAATGGTTAAAAGAGACAAAGAAGGTCACTACCTACTGATAAGTGGAAACACTGAAGAGGAAAAACTAACAATTATAAATATATATATGCACCAAACCCAGGAGCACCCAACTGTATAAGACAGATACTAATGGACATGAAAAACCAAATACACAAAAGCACAAATATAACAGGGGACCATAACTGCCCATTGTCACAAGGAGATAGATCAACTGGATAAAAAGTCAGAAAGGATATAATAGAACTGAATGATACCTGTGAGCAATTGGATTTAGTAGATATTTACAGTGTTCCATCCAACCACATCAGAACACACATTCTTCTCAGCTACACATGGGACATTCTCCAAAATAGACCATATTTTATCACATAAAACATTCTTAAGTAAATTCAAAGGTATTGAAATTATCCTATTCATATCTGACCATGCTGCACAGAAATTAGAAATTAGTGGCAAAAGAAATTGCAAAACCTGCATGCATACATTTAAATTAAATAACAACCCTTTGAACAAACAGTGGGATACAGATGAATTTAAAGAAGAAAGAAAGCAATACCTACAAATCAATGAAAATGCGCAAAAAACATACTGTAATCTGTCGGATGCAATGAAAGCACTCTTAAGAGGGAAATATAGAGCAATAAATTGTCATATCAAGAAAACAGAACCAGTAAAAATAAACAACATAATGCTTCATCTCAAGCTTCTAAAAAAAACAAGAGCAAGTTAAACACAAAGCTAATACAAGAGAGGAAATTGTAAATATTAGAGCAGAAATTCATGCAATTGAAACTATAAAATCAATACAAAGAACTAATGAACAAAAAGTTGGTTTTTTTGAAAGAATAAAAAATATGGATAAACCTCTATCTAACATTATAAAGAAAAAGAAAGAAAAAACCCAAATTCATGCAATAAGGACTGAAAAGGGGGAAACTACAACAAATCCCATGGAAAATCAAAAGATCATGAATACCTACTTTGAAAATCTCTACTCACATAGAGTGCAAGACACAGAGGACATGGATAGATTTCTAGAAACATATGAACTACCAAAACTCAACCAAGAAGTTATACCAATTTTGAATAACCCAATATTAGCTATTGAAATTGAGAACATAATTAAAAACTTACCACCAAAGTATCGCACTGGGCCTGATAGATTCACGGCTGAATTCTACAAGAAATTTAGAGATGGTTTCATGCCAATGCTCCTTCAATTCTTCAATGAAATTGAAAAGAAAGAAATCCTCCCTAAATCATTCCTGGAGTCAAGCATTACTCTCATACCAAATCCAGAGAAAGACCCAAACAAAAAGGAGATCTATAGGCCAATCTCACTAATGAAAATTGATGCCAAGATTCTCAAGAAAATACTGGCAAATAGAATGTAGCAAATCATCAAGAAGATTATACATCATGACCAAGTGGGGTTCCTTCCAGGAATGCTGGAGAGGTTTAACATACTCAAATCAATAAATGTGATACACCACATCAACAGAGTAAAAAAAAATCCACATGGTCATCTCTATAGATGCTAAAAAAGCTTTCGATAAAGTCCAACACATGTTGATGATAAAAGCCCTTCAGAAACTTAGAATACACAGTATCTACCTCAATCTTATAAAGGCCATCTATGACAAATCAATATGCAATATCCAACATTATACTTAATGGACAAACACTAAATGTTTCACTCTAAAATCAGGAACAATGCAAGGATGTCCAGTATTTCCACTCCTATTCAATATAGCTCTTGAAACACTAGCCAGAGCAATCATATGAGAGAGAGAGAGAGAAATAAAGCAATAAAGACAAGAAAGGAAGAAGTTAAATTATCACTATTTGCAGATGACACGATACTCTATGAAAAAGACCTCAAAAACTCCATTAAAAGACTACTAGAGGTAATAAACAAATTCAGCAGTGTAGTGGCCTTGTAGGCAACACTCACAAATCAGTAGCATTCCTGTACACAAACAAGAATCTCACCAAGAGAGAAATTATAGAAATATCATCTTTCACAATAACATCTAAAAAAATGAAACATTTAGGAATCAACATAGCAAAGAATGGAAAATACCTGTATGCTGAAAGTTATATTATGCTAAAAAAAAAGAGATTGAAGAGGATAGTAGAAAATGAAAGTTCATTCCTTGCTCTTGGCTAAGAAGAACCAACATTGTGAAAATGTCCATACTCCCAAAACATTTACACATATTTAACACAATCACAATCAAAATACCATTGATATAACTCACAGATTTAGAGAAAACTCTCCTAAAATTCATTTGGAAACAGAAGAAATTTAGAATAGCACAAGCAAATCTGGGCAATAAAGGCAAGGCAGGAGGCATCTCAATTCCTGACTTGAAACTGTATTACAAAGCCACAGTGATAAAATCAGCATGGATTGGCAAAGAAATAGACCTGAGGATCAATGGAACAGATTAGAAGATGAAAGTATAAGTACAAAGACACTCAGCACCTGATATTTGACAAAGGGTCTAAACATGCTCACTGGAAGAAAGATAGTCTCTTTAATAAATGGTGTTGGAAAAATTGGCTCTCCACATGCAGAAGAATGAAACTAGATCCATGCCTATCACCATGCAAAAAACTAAAGTCTAAATGGATCAAACACCTCAACATTAAAACAGAAACACTAAATCTCCTGGAAGATAAGGTAGGTAGAAGTCTTGGAGACATAGGGGTAGGTAGAGAATTCATGAACAAAATGCAAACTGCACGCAAAATTCTTCAGAGAATCAACAACAGAGGATCACATATTATTGAATGGTTTTGGCACTTCCAAAGAAATCACCAACATGGTGAGAAGAAAACCCACAGAATGGGAAAGAATTTTAGCCAGCAAACTCTCAGACAAAGGACTTATATCAAGAACATATAAAAAATAGAAAAACATCAAGCCCACCAAATTGAAAGACCCTCTCCAGAAATGGGCATCTGAGATGAACACACAGTTCTCAGATAAAGATATACAAATGGCAAATAAATACATGAAGAAACATTCACCATCACTGGTCATTCAAGTAATGCAAATTAAAACAACACTGAGATTTCATCTCACTCCAGAAAGAATAGCTTCCATCAAGAAATCAACTGATAACAAATGTTGGTGAGGCCACAGGGAAAAAGGAACACTGCTCCACTCTTGGTGGGATTGTAGACTGGTACAACCACTATGGAAATCAGTATGGAGAATTCTTAAAAGACAGGGATTGGAAGCTCCATTCAACCCAGCTATTCCCCTCCTGGGTATTTTCCCAGAAATACTGAAAAGGTCATTTTGCACTGATATATGTGCACCCATGTTCGTAGCAGCACAATATGTAATAGCTAAATCTTGGAAAAAACCATGATCCCCATCAACCCCAGAGTGGATGAAAAAGATGTGGTGTTTTTGTACAGTGGAATATTACTCAGCTCTAAAAAAGGATGATCTTGAGGCTTTCTTAGGTAAATGGCAACAACTTGAGACTGTCCTCATTTGTGAAATAAATAAGAATCATATTTATAAATATTACATTGTGTCTCTAGTGTAAAAATTAATAAGAAATGCAGGTGTAACAAAACACAAAATATGCAATTGCTACTGTAAAACAGAGAGAAAAAGAAAGTACTTTAATGAATATAACTGCATGTATGTTTAAATGTGTAAGATAGTTGACCTTATTACTAAGTTTTTATTAGATTATGGAACAAAACTGTTTGCAGTCTCACTGTTTGAATGTGTACTTTTATGCTTTAATTTTGTAACTTGAACAACTATTTCCAAGATGTCAGTAAGTAATTTATACCATAGTGATTTCTTAGTGTTTTTTTTTCTTTTATTTTTTCCTTTGGAATTCTGTATTTTTGCTACCCTTTTTTCCATTTTGTTTTTCTCTTCTCTTTAAATAAATGTTAAAATACATAAGTAAATAACCATGTGTACAAAAATTTAAAAAATCCATTGACTAGATATGTGGGTTAATTTTCTGTCACTTGTCATTTGTTTCGTTGGTTACTGTTCTATTTCATGCAAGTGTCATGCTGTTTTTGTTATCAAAAATTTGTAGTATGTTTAAAGTCAAGTAGCTTGTTTCCTCCAGCTTTTTTGTTTTTGCTGAGGATTAATTTTTACTATTTGAGCCCTTTTGTACATACATGAATTTTAGAACATTCTTCTATTTTCTTGAAGAATATCATCCATATTTTGATGAGAATTGAATTCAATATGTAGATAAGTGTAAAAACATAGTCATTTTAACATTAATACCTCTAAACATGAATATGAGATGTTTTCCATTTTAAAATGACTTGTTCAGTTTCTTTTATTAGTGTATTTATTCCAGAAGCAATGAAACCCTTGTTCTCAACTGCAACCTTTTGAGACTTGTCTTTATCAGCTACATTTCTATCAACAATCTGATTTTCTAATCTCTGCTCAGAATCTGCCATCAAACTCATTTCACAGGATTCTAAAGCTACTTCTCTAGGTAGCACCTACAATTGTTTCCAAATTTATCCTGTAAGACAGTTCCATAGGCTTGTCAATCACATGGTTAGTTAATCACTGCAAGGACACTACTCCTGGAACCACCTCTGCCTTAGTTTCTTCTACATTTATGGGACTAAATGTGCTGACATCCACAAGTTAAAGGAAAAGAAGTTTGTTTTAGATCACAGTTTGTAGAGGTTTCAATTCACAGTCAGCTAGCCCCAAGGCAAGTCAGCATGGCAGAGAAGCACAGCAGATGAGGCTTTCTCATAGTTGGCAGGCAGGAATCAGGAGCCACAAAGTGAGGAGAGATATATAATCTATGTATATGTATATGTATATGTATATGTATATGTATATGTATATGTATATCTATATCTATATCTATATCTATATCTATCTATATATCTATCTATACCTTTCTAACCCACGTCTTCTTCTTAGGCTTTACCTCTCAGCATCACACTCAGCTGTGATCACATCACTGGACTAATCCTGTATCACTTCCATGAATCAGTTACCTTCCAAAATCCTTACATATGAGCCTATGAGGCTTTGGTGAGGACACCAAAATATAAGCCATAACAATTTCTTTGACATCCTGATTTAAATTTATTTATGAGTGTCTTGGTTACTTTTCTCTCATTGTTGAGACAAAATACCTGATGCCCAACATGAAGGAAGGAAAGGTTTATGTCTTACAGTTTTTGGAGGTTTCAGTCCATACTCAGCTGGCTCCAAAGGAAAAGTGGGGTTGCTGAGGGACAGCCACTCATGGTAGCTGCAAGTGACAAAAGCAAGCAGGGAAAAAAAGAGGAAAAAACATGAGCTCTTTCCTCCTTTACATTGTATGGTGGCTCTGCCCCTGGGTGGGAGCAGCACTTGCATCATCAATCGCAGTGCTAGACAATGAAGCAAAATGCTAAATTCAGCTGAATCCATGATGGCATGAGGCTTTGGGGGCCATTCAACACAAGCCATAACATTCCACCCCTGGAACCCCCAAAACTCATGAATACCCTTTTCACAAAAGATATTAAGTCCATCTTCAAGAATTGCCAAACTCCTAATAGTTTTAGCATTGCTGAAAAGTCCCAGTCCCAAGTCTCCTCTGAGAGCTAACCTAAACTCTTAGCTGCAAACCCCTGTACAAATGAAACCAAAGTTAAACACTTTAAACAAACAATAGCACAAGATAAACATTACAATTTAAAAGGATATAAATGGGATGCAAAGGACTGGGACCAAAGGAAGCCCAAAATCCAGCAGGGCAACCTGGAGTTCCATGTTCAGCATTTGAAGCAATCTTGTTGTGAGCTCCGAAAGGTTTGAGTGACTCCACCTCCATAGCACTTCTAGTGGTTTTAGCTCCCACAGCTTCTCTCATAGGCCTACTCTGCTCAATCCTTGAAGATTTCCTTAGATGATCCACTCTCCTGGCTTTTTCAAATTTCTGTGGTCTGCACTGCACCTTTGGCTTCAAACTCACAGTTTCACACACTGCCCTCTCAAGGTCACACTGTCTGGCCTCTCAGGCCCTCTGAAATTGTGATGGAAGCCTCTTTAACCTCAGAACCCATTCATTCTCCAAGCTCTTAAAACCAGTGCCCTATGGACGCTGCCACAGTTTGCTGCCAGCTGGAACAGTAGCCAGGCTTTCCTCTCTCTTGACTGTAGGGGTTGAGTGTCTGGATCACTGACCACTCTGAACCTGATTCTGAAGAACAAATTTGCTGTTATTGCCACTCTGGAACTTGGTGTGGCTGCTGCTGCAGCAGCCAATATGGAACATGGTGCACTGCAGCTTTCTACTCTGAGCATATGCTTTCACTTTTGTAGTTTCGAGGCTGCAAAGAGTGGAAACCTGCCACCACTTCCTGTGATGCCTTTAGGCTATCTTTTCTAATCTCCTGTTCCTTCTCAGCAATTGAGATCTCCTCAGCTCTGTCTTGATTTACAACATAATTATAGCTAAAAACCATGGGTGTTAAGTTCCCTCATTACAATTGTGTTATTGATTATTTGATTTTTCATATCTATTAATATTTTTCTTGCATAGTTGGATGCTCACATAGTTGGTGCATATATATTTATGATTGTTATCTCTTCCTCTTGGAACTTTCCCCTAAGAAGTATATAGTGACCTTCTTTGTCTTTTTATCATTCTTGGTTTGAAGTTCCCATTGTCTGCAAACATAATTAGCTACACCTGCTTTTTTCTCTGTTCCTCTCACATGGAGTATTATTTTCTATCCTTTGACTTTCAGTCTATAAATTTCATTTTGAGTTAAATGTGTTTCTTGTGTACAGCATATTATTGGTTTTTGTTTCTTGATTCATTTTGCCTTTCTGTTTCATTTGATTGGTCATTTCTTTTGATTGGTTTCTTTTGATAGGCCATGTATGATAGTGGTTATAACTGATGTATATTGGCTTATCATTGTCATATTATCTTTCTGCTCTTGGTTCCCTACTTGTTCCCTCTGTTTAATTGCTTATCTTGCTTTTTGGTTTCTTCCTATTCTTCTTAGAATTTTCTTTTTTTAATCTCTTTCTATAATGTCTTTCAATACTCTTTGTAGGGTTCGTCTGATGTTCATGAAGATTTTCCATTGTTCATTTCCTTGCAGGTGTGTTATTTCTGCATTGATTTTGGAAGATATTTTTTCAGGTCACATCAACCTGAGTTAGGAGTTGTTTTGTTAAGTATTTGGAACACTTAAATCCATGGTCTTCTTGACCTTATAGTTTGTGTTAGGAAGTCTGTGATTCTAGTGGATTTTTCTTTATAGATTATCTGTTTCTTTTCTGTAGCAATTTTTAATATTCTGTCCTCATGCTGAATTTCTGGGATCTTGTTTATTATATGTCAAGATGTAGACTTATTTTGCTTATGGCTAATTACAGTCCTATATATCTCACTTATCTATATGTCAGGTTCTTTTCCATGATTGAGAATTTTTCTGCTATTTTTTCTGCAAATATTTTTATGTCATTGATATTGTCTCCTTGTTCACTGACATCTATACATCTTATAATGTTCCTGTCTGCATCATCTTTACAGCTTTTAAATTGTTATTTCTTAATTCCTTGTTATTTGTAATAAGACTTTTTTATGATCACTAGCTGCAATGCTTTCTTTATGGTCTGAATCTGTCTTGAACTTTATTTATGCAGTTTTTCCAGGATTCAGTGGAGTTTTTACTTCCTGAGTATCCCCTTGAATCTATTTCATGTATTCTAATTATTTCTTGCATTTTTCTTTCAAGATTTCCATCATTTTCCTATACTTCTCTAATTTTTAATCTATATCTTTGGATATACTCACAAATACATTCATTATGTTTACCATTTTCCCTTGAGAGATTATTTCTGATATGATTTACTTTAAATCTTCCTACAGTTGTTTCTTTATCCATTGCTATTATTTAGAAGTTTTAGGTGTGTGATTTCTTAAGTTCACCCATGTGTCTGTCTCCTGTACTTGATCTGGATGTGCTGGAAGTTTGAGATTGCACTTCGTTCTTTTTTTGTAATTTTCCTGTGTTCTAAAAATCAGCCAAATGTCAGGTCCTCGTTGTTTCCATTGCTGACAGCCCATCTGGCAGCAGACCTCCCAGAGTGCTGACAATGGCTGCAGGTCTCTGGGATTACACTCCTTGTCCTTGTGTGCTACAGATATGGTTTCTTTGTTTCTGTGGGTTTTTGGGTACAGCTTTCAGGTCCCCATGGATCTCACCTATGGTTCCTTTATGTAGATACAGTTTCCCCATCGCTGAAAGCCTTACTGGGTTTTTGGATGACTGCACATTGCTGTGCAGAAACTTCTGGTGGATCTCAGAGATGTTTCCCAGGAGTAGGCAGTCTTCTAGCCTATACAGACATCACTGAGGATTCCCAGATGACTAAAGGATGTTGGAAGCAGAGTCCCAGTCCTTTCATGCCTCTCCAAGGATTCCTGGATGACTGCTGGTCATTGAATGGGAACTCCCCTTCCCCACAGGCCTCAGAGATGCTTACCAGGTATAAGCAGGTCACTGGAGACAGACTCTCAGTACCTGTGGGCCTCATTGATGATTCTTGGTTGAACATGGGTCATTAGGTATAGACTCCCAGGACCTGTAGGCCTCTGACATGTTTCCAGGTATGGGCAGGTCACTAGGCTCAGACTCCCAAACACCAAGGGCCTTACCAAGGGTTCCCAGGTGACTGTGGGTCACTGGCCATGGACTCACTGTAGTACTCAGGGACAGTTCCTGGGAGTGGGAGGGTCACTTAGCACAGACACCCAAACCTCATAACGCTCACTGAGGGTTCTCCATTGACCTCAGATTTCTGGGCACAGACCTACTCTATATTTTTAACCAGGGAATTTATTCTATTTACTTTCAAGGGTATTACTGAAGTATTATAATATACTACTGTCATTTTAGTGATTATTTTCTAGTTATTTTGTATGTTGTTTGTTCCTTTATTCCTCTCTTATGATTAAATTTTTAGCCCCCCCCCCCACCTTTACAATGCGGAGCAAGGCGCTGCGCGGAGATCACAGAGCTCTGCCCCAGATCACGTTGCTGGATGTACCTGCTCACTGCTGCCCCCTCACCTCAACAGTGTAGAGGAAGGCGCAGAGTGGACTAAGCAGCAAAGCCCACTCTGGTTCTCGCTGTTGAGCTTGCCCATGCCCCTTTGATCCCCCCACTGACATGTTTGCAGCACGGAGGAAGGCACGATGTGGAGGAGACCACTGACCCCTGTCCCAGCTTGCACTGCTGGGAGAGCCTGCACACTGATGTCGCCCCCCCACCCTCCACTGCCAGTGTAGAGGAAGGCGCTGTGAAAAGCC
This sequence comes from Dolichotis patagonum, assembly GCA_004027295.1. Taxonomy (NCBI): domain Eukaryota; kingdom Metazoa; phylum Chordata; class Mammalia; order Rodentia; family Caviidae; genus Dolichotis; species Dolichotis patagonum. The sequence continues at coordinate 4,621 of PVJX010032285.1, read as the reverse complement.
CAAGCTGCTGAACCATGCCTGTGATGCAGCACAATCCTCCTAGATCATTGAACTGCAGTGGATTGGCAGTGCTGGTTCAATGGGAGACTTGGTGGCCCGTCGCTCAGAGAGAAAAACCTGGTAGGTTCTGGTCACTATGTACCCAACAATCATGTGGACATCAACCACAGAGTAAGACTCTAGGAGGTACAGTACAGATAGTTGTGACTGTTGGGACTAAGTAACCAGATATTGGCCCACAAGGTGAAAATGAGAAAATGAAAAACCAAAATGCAATCTCAAACATCTAGTCCACAAGGAGCAAGAACAGACAGCACAGAAATGGAGGACTTTAAGTCATACACTGGAAATCTCTGAAAAGATAGCAAATGCAATAAAGAAACAAATCTATGAAGCTACAGAAGAAATCAAATTAGAAATAATGACTTACATAAAGACAGAAGTAACAACCTTAGTAAAGGATTTGCTCAACATAGCTAGGGAAGAAATAGATTAAAAAATACAGGAGCATGGGAAATTGATTGAAACTTTGAATGAACAAGGTTATAAAACAAGCAGAATCCATGAAACAATATCAAAGAGATAGCCAACATGCAAAAAATTATATTGAAAGCTGGCATAACCATTTAAGTGAAGCTGAGGATAGAATTTCAGACCTTGAGGACAGGATTGCAGTTAGCAACCATGAAAAGATATAACTTATAAAAACAACAAAGCAGCACAAAGTGACAATACAACAGCTTCAAGATGATTCCAAGAGAGACAATGTAAGGCTATGGGGCATCAGTGAGGAGGCCGGAGACAACGCAAAGGACTAAACTAAGTTATTCACAGAAGTAATCACAGAAAATTTCCCAAACATGGGGAAAAATCTGATATACAAATAAGTGAGGCATGTAGAATGACAAACAGTCATAACCAACATAAATCTACACACAGACATATAATAATTAAGATTCCAGACACACAGCATATAAAAAGAAGGCTAAGAGCTGTTAGAGAAAAGATACAAATCACCTATCAAGGAAAGCCTATTAGAATCACAGCAGACTTTTCAACACAAACCCTCAGGTTAAGATGAGCTTGGAGTGAAGTACTTCAAGCCCTAAAAGAAAATATCTTTCAACCCAGACTGATGCACACAGTAAAACTGTCTTTCAAATTTAATGGAGGAACAAGATACTTCCATGAAAAGAACAACAGAAAAAATTCATATCTACCAAACCAACCTTAGAAGGAGTATTGAAAAACATACTACAAAGAGATAAAAATGACCAAAATCTCTAGAGCAACAACAGAAAGAAACCACCAACCTAGAAAAAAAATTAAACAAGGGAGGAAAGTGAGAAACCAACCACCAGAGCATAATATGGTGAAGTCAAGTCAATACATATCAGTAATAACCATAAATGTAAATGGGTTTAATTCACCTGTCAAAAGAAGAAGGTTGACAGAATGGTTCAAGAAACAGGACCCCACATTATGCTGTATACAAGAAACACATCAGATTCAAAAACAAACTAATAGACTAAAAGTCAAAGGATGGAAACCAGTATTACATGCAACAGAAACCTAGAAGAAAGCAAGGGTAGCTCTTATGTCTGCCAACAATGTGAACTTCAAACCTAAAATGGTTAAAAGAGATAATGAAGGCCACTACATACTTGTAAGTGGAAAACTACAAGAGGAAGAACTAACAATTATAAATATATATGCATCAAATACAGGAGCAACCAACTATGTAAGACAAATACTAATGGACATGAAAAACCAAGTACACAAGAACACAATTGTAATAGACCTTAACACCCCACTGTCACAAAGAGATAAGTCAACTAGACAAAAAAGTCAGCAAAAAAATAACAGAACTGAATTGCCTGTGAACGAATGAAATTAGTGGATGTTTACAGAGTGTTCCATCCAACCACATCAGAATATACATTCTTCTTAGCTGAAAATGGGACATTCTCTAAAATAGACAATATATGAACTCATAAAGCATTCTTCAGTAAATGCAAAGGGAATGAAATTATCCCATGTATAATATCTGATTATAGTAAACTAAAATTGGAAATCAATGGCAAAAACCCTGCAAAACCTGCACAAATACATGGAAAATAAATAACAACCTTCTGAACAACCAGTGGGGTATCAATGAAATTAAAGAAGAAATAAAACGATACCTAAAATACAATGAAAATGCAGGCACATCATACTGTAACCTATGGGACACAATGAAAGCAGTCCTAAAAGGAAAATGTATAGCAATAAATAGGCTCATCAAGAAAATGGAATGAGCACAAAATGAATAACCTAGTGCTACATTTCAAGCTCCTACAAAAGGAAGAGCAAGTCACACCCAAAGCTCATAGAAGAGAGGAAATTGTTAAGATTAGAGCAAAAATTAATGCAATTGAAACAAAAAAATGCAAAAATCAACAAATCAAAGAGCAGATTTTTTGAGAGGATAAACAAAATAGATAAATCCCTAGCCAAACGTATCAAGAAAAAGAAAGAAAAAACCCAAATCCATGCAATAAGGATTGAAAAGAGGGAAATTACTGAAGTTCCCATGGAAATTCAAAGGATCATGAACACCTACTTTGAAAATTTCTACTCACATAGGATGGAAAACACAGACGAAAGAGACAGATTTCTAGAAACATATGAACTACCAAAGCTCAATCAAGAAGATATAACAATTTTGAATAACCAAATATCAGCTATTGAAATAAAAAATGTTATTAAAAACTTACCAACAAAGAAAAGTCCAGGTACTGATGGATTCATGGCTGAATCCTATAAGAAATTGAGAGAATATTTAATGCCAACACTCCTTAATCTCTTAAATGAAATTGAAACAAAAGATGTACTGCCTAAATCATTCTTGGAGGCAAGTATTACCCTGATAAGAAAATGAGAGGAATATCCAACCAAAAAGGAGAACCACAGACGAATCTCACCAATGAACATTGATGCAAAAATTCTCAATAATAATCTGGCAAATAGAATGCAGCAAATCATATACTCCATGACCAATTGGAATTTATTCCAGGAATGCAAGGATGGCTTAACACACGCAAATCAATAAATATGATATACCACATCAACAGAGCTAAAACTAAAAATCACATGATCATCTCAATAGATGTAGAAAATGCTTTTGATAAAGTCTGACACACCTTTATGATAAAAACCCTACAGAAACTTGGAATAGGCAGTATATACCTCAATATCATAAAGGCCAATTATCACAATCCAGCAGCCAACATTACACTAAACTGAGAAAATCTTATAGGCTTCACTCTAAAATCAGGAACAAGACAAGGATGTCCACTATCATCACTCCTATTCAATATAGTTCTAGAAATATTAGCCAAAGCAATCAGAGAAGGGGGAGAAATAAAAAGAACAAAAATAGGAAAAGAAGATAAATTATCATTATTTACAGATGATATGATCCTCCACATAGAAGACCCCAAAAACTCCATTAAAAAACTACTAGAGATAATAAACAAATTCAGCAGTGTAGCTGGATACAAAGTCAACATTCAAAACTCAACAGCATTCCTGTACACAACAAAATCTCACTGAGAGATAAATTATGGAAATATCACCTTTCACAATAGCATATGAAAATTAGATACTTATGAATCAACCTAACCAAGAATGTAAAAGACCTACATGATGAAAATTATGCAACTATAAAAAAGGCATTTGAACAGGAAGGACAAAATGGAAGGATATCCCCTGCTCTTGGTTAGGAAGAACCAATATTGTGAAAATTGCCATACTTCCAAAACTGTTATACAGATTCAATGCAATCCCAATCAAAATACTATCAACATACCTGACAGATCTATTAAAATATTCCTAAAATTCATCTGGAAACAGAAGAAGCCTAGAATAGCAAGGGCAATTCTGAGCAACAAGAGCAAGACAGGAGGCATCTCAATCCCTGATTTGAAACTATACTACAACACCACAGTCATAAAATCAGCATGAAACTGGTAAAGAAATAGACCTGAGGATCAATGGAACAGATTAGAGGATGCAAACACTGCTACAAAGACACTCAGACACATTATGTTTGACAAAGGGGCTAAACATGTTCACTGGAAAAAACATAGTATCCTTAATAAATTGTGTTGGAAAATTAGCTTTCCATATGCTAAAGATTGAAAATAGACACATGCCTATCACTGTACACTAAAGTCAAATTGATCAAGGATCTAGTATTAAAACAGAAACACTAAATCTATTAGAAGACAAAGTAGGTAAAAACATTGGAGGCATAGGGGTAGGGAGAGAATTCATGAATAAAATGCAAACTGCATGGGAAATTCTTGAAAGCAAAAACTTGGATCTCATATTACTAAAAATTTTTTGTGCTTCAAAAGAAATCACCAACAAAGTGAAAAGAAAACCTACAGAATGGGAAATAATTTTAGCCAACAATCCCCCAGACAAAGGACTTATATCCAAAACATATAAAGAACTGAAAAACATCAAGCCCCCAAATTAAAAGACCCTCTCTAAAAATGGGCATTGGAGATGAATATGCAGTTCTCAGATAAAGATATACCAATGGCAAATAAATACTTGAAGAAATGTTCACCAT
>PVJX010032284.1:0-20232 GCA_004027295.1 Dolichotis patagonum | reverse complement strand
AGACACTACAATACCCAGTGCTGATTCCATAATGTCATGATGTGAAGTCCAGCAAAACTATCACTTTTTGTTCAAAGTGATCTTAGCTTGCTTTGCCTTGTTTAAGTTCAACACACATGAAGGTATGGACAGCTGTTTTGAGGAGAATGAGAGACACTATGACAGCCATTCATGGCTTCCCTAATGTCTGGTCTTGAAGTCCTGTAATGCCCTCCTCATCCTGCTCAGATCAACTCCATACTAGGTTGTTTCATGTGAATTCCCTATATGTGACAATATGGACAACTATTTGGAAGAAAACAAGAGTCAATATGATAGAGAGTGAATATCTCCAATTTTCTAGCTTTGAAATTTATGTCTTACATTACTTTCTTGTGATCCGCTTTGCTCTGTTTTGTTGTGTTTAATTTTACCCTATTGATATAATCGCATGTCTATTTGAGTGGGTAAGTTGGATGACCATATTGTTGTCTTTGTCAGATCATGGAGCAGAACTGTTAACAGTCTGACTGTTTGAATATCTACTTTACATGTTTTAACTTTGTAATTTGAACAACTATTTCCAAGAAGTCAGTATGTAATTAGTCAAGTAATAATTTCTTAGGTTTTATTGTTGTTGTACTTTTCCTTGGAATACTGTATTGTCACTACCCTTTATTCTGTTTTATTTTGTTTTGTTTTTTCCTTTTTAAATAAAATTATAAAAAAAAAATAAAACCTACAAACTAATGCCATATATGTAAGGCAGCACTGACTTGAGCATTTGGTTAATTTCCGCCATATCATACCTATTAGTTACAGCACTGGGTTGGATTTGTCTATTTATACCCTCTTATAGACTCTAGGAATGCCCAAGAGTTTATACACAGACACAGTGCTGTTCTCTACTCCAATGTAGTATATTGTCATTAATACCCCTCAAAATACTCCCCTCATTTCAAATGCACTTATCTCATTGTTCTTGGTGCTTCCTGGAGCAGTTCTGGAAGTCCTCTTTCATGAGTGTCTTTAGTCCTGCTATAATGGCTGTATCGGTGTTCTAACTCAACTCAAAACATTTACCTTTCATGATGATTCTGTCTTTGAAGAAAAGCTGGAAGTTGCATGGTTTCATATCTGGTGGATAAGGTGGGTGAGGACACATTGTAATGTTTTTATGAGCCTAATTTTCAATTAGGTGACACTTGGCAGCACTATTTGTCATATTTTTGAGTAAAGACACTTGAGAAAGGGACCTCCAAAACTCCTTCAGAAGTGACAAGAACAATGTGATATGTGTGTTCAAACCAGAGGGGAGTATTTTAAGGGGGACTAATGGCAATGTGTCGTTTTCCAAAGTAAATGTCTGCCTCCAGACTACTCCACATGGTGGAGCAATTCAGTGTCCTCCTGACAGTATCTCTTATATAATATTTGTAGTTTATATAATAGTTTATATAATATTAGCTTATATAGTATTTCTTTTTTGTGCTTTTCCTTCTCAGTCTTTCTCTTGTTCTTTATTGTAGTCTTTTTTCTCTTTCACTCCTGCTCCCAAATCAAATGTCAGTGTCCCCAGGACTTGACGGCTGCCTTCTCCTATTCTTGCTCTGCACACTCACCTTAGCACACTGTCATTCATATGACCACCTGACATGTTCAACCCACAGCTCTCCTTTCCAGATCAGTAACCCAAGGTCCTTCTCCTCTTCAGTCTACCTGCCTCATTGCTGTTGCAGTTATCTTCTTGAAACACATATCTGGTCTCTATTTCTCTATTTAAAATTCTTCAATGGCTCCTGGTTGTCTAGGACAAGATTTCTGGATACAGCAACTGGAGCCATATTCATGCCTCACTGTCTGATTCTCATCACCTACTATAAGCATAGCTCATGTATCTTAAGTTTGGAAAAGATGACACTACCATGTACTCTCATAGGTCTTTGACTTTTTTCACACTGTTTTCTTGCTATCCACAGTTTCTGTCTTCGATTGATCTCCTTCAAACTTAAGTTTAAATGCTCCCAATTTTATGATGCTTTTTCCAAGCCAGCTAGGGTAGGCTAATAGCTCATAGTCTAGCAAAGCTATTATTATATTGTAATAAGACTAGCTTTTTACATATTTATTTTTCTATTAGATTATGACCACTTTTGGGAAAAATCTATGTCTCAATAATCTTCAATACAATGGTGACAGTACAGAAAATTAAAATTATATTTTGTCTTAATTTATATAGTCTCACTAGCATATTTTCTTCCTACCTCTAGGAAAAATCTTCTTGCATTATAAAACCTTGGACAATGTAGAGAAGTTACATGTCAGTGTTGGTCAGTTAAACCTGGGTTTTAAGCAGAATTAACAGAAAGTCTAAGAAGATGAGATCTGAAGTCAGACATACTAGGTTTAAGTTTATCTGCTCAAGTCCAGGACACATCTGCTACTAGTCATTTTTCTACTGCTGCGAGACAGAACCTCACACCCACAATTTGAAGAGAAGTTTATTTTGGCTCAAAGTTTTAGAGGGTTCAGTACATTGTTAGCTGACTCTAAGGCACAAACAGCATCGTGGAGGCCTGGCAGAGGAAACTTCTCATCCCCTGGAAGCCGGGAGGCAGAGAGAAGGGAGAAACCAGGGGCAAAAATACCCTCTTCTAAGTCACGTCCCTAGTAACCCACCTCTTCCAACAAGTCCACACCTCCTAACATCTCATTCAGATATGAGCCATTCACAGGATGAATCCACAGATGAGCACAGTGCCCCAGGGATCCAGTCACCTTCTGAAAGCCCCACCTCCATACACAGGGGACTTTGGGGAGGGTGGAATTTTTAGATCTGAACCACACCAACACTCATTTTAATTTGAACTTAAGTATATAATGAATAATTTTTTAGTGTATGTCCGAAACATCACCCAAACATCAAGAATAGTGTAAGTGTTCTTTTATGTGTGTGTTTCTCACAATCTGGCAAGTCTGAATTCAAGCCTTGGTTCTACAGCTTCCCAGCTGTGTGCCTTCAGTCAGGTTAATGAACCTCTCTGTACTTAGATTCTCATTTTTAAAGTGAGACTAATATACCCCGCAAAATTACGATAATTATGATAATTAAATGAATTCCTACTCACCTTTATAGTTTTTTCAATAATTTAAGCCAAAAACTGAAAAGAAATTCCCTCCTATGCAGTGTAGTTTAAATTTATGACAGAAGGGGAAAAAAGAATGGGAGAGGTAGAAAGACCATATTCTAATGCCAGAAAATTAGAATATAATTTTCAGTCACAATAATGACAGTTTTTAAATTAAACATTTTTACTCATATATAAAATTTTATCAACTTTATCACAACACCTTTGAGTTGTGATGCTGGACTCAAAGCCCATTGTGACGACGACTGTTAAAATTTACATCGCAGGGCCATTAACCAAGTGTGATGGTCCAAGGAATGCCTGCATGTGTGTTTATTTCTACCCCACCATCCTTATTCTTTCATTGTTGTGTTTCATCAAATTCAGTGAAATACCTTAACCAAAAACACAGAAGAAAAAAACATGTCAAGCAAGAAACAGTTACCAAAGCTCACATTAACACACTCTACTGGGAAATATTGTCTCATGTTACTATTACAAATACACATGCACACACATTCATGCACGCACAGCTCATAGCAATAAAGGGCCTGCAGAGAAGGAAAGTAGAATCTGCTTACTGAGCAATCATTACTGAACAGGAGGAACCCTGAGGACCATGGGAAATTTATAAGTTAATATCGGTCACACCTGCAAATTACTACACTGAGACCCCAGCCAAGTCCAGAATACCATTTAAATGGATTTTCTGAGATATTTATATATCCTGTGGAGTAACTGAAATGCTCTTAGTCTAAATTTTTCAGTTATTCCAATTAAGGATAGTAGAAGTTACATCCATCACCGTGGAGATGAATGGAGTTTTCCCGAATCACTTGAGAATGTGATTTTTCTTGGAAATCTGTAAAGTGTTTATTTACGTATCTTATGACTTAGGATATGTGTCATTCATATTTTATTTTTTAAAACTCTTCATTGCTTAAAAATAATATGACTCTTAAATGCCTTAGAAAACCCCAAACACAAAACATTCCACTGATACCTTCCAGGAGTTTAGCAAAGCATGTATTTTTTGAGCTGTCGGCCAAAATAACCCCACTGAGCAACAATTTATACACATGTCACATCTTTTCTTCTCCCTTGTTTTTGTGGAAAAGGTCAAAGCCATCAAGCCTACATGCTAAGCCAGTCAGGCAGAGGTGTCATTTCATAACCGTGAAGTGGAACTCAAACAGCAAATGAGGCTAATCATTCAGCAAGTACAAGGAAAAGAGATTATGAGATCATAATTTTCTCACCAATTGAGAATCATTGTGCATAAAAATAGAAATTACCAGGGAAAAAATTCAGAATACTTACCAAGAAAACATGAGCTCTAAATAAAGTGATCTCTCATCTGGGAAATGACTTTCTATCACAGGCAAAATAGAAAGCTTTCAGACAAATGAAAGACAAGATGGCAAGACAGCAAAGCCTCCTGAAAACAATTCAACTGTTCCTTTATCCTCCAAATATGAATTATGACACAGAATGCCCTCAGTGGCCTTGTAGATGCCCCTTGCCTTTGGTCAGTCTTTTGTGCTGGTGAGTGGAAAATAATTCTGCTTTCACTTATTTGGCTACAGTTATAAATGACATATTCTTGACCATGTTAGCGAGAGTGTTGTAAAATAAAGACTGAGGAGGTTAACTAAGCAAAGGGCAAGAAAGTACCTGCCGCTTAAAACCTTAAAGTTTGCTGTGTGTCTGTATCTACATGTCACAGTGAAACCCATTATTTTGTATAATTAACCTTACTAATAAAAAAAAATAGTATATTTGGGGAAGAGAGCTTACCCAAAACTCTTGTGTGACTTTTCCTGATGAGCATGTCTGAATAAAAAGATTTTGCGATAGCAGGAAGAGAAGACTCTGTCTCGGTTTTTATGCATTCAAGAAAGCCTCAATAGAATTAATTTTCCATGAAAGAAATACATAATGGATCTTAGGAAAATGCTACTTAATACCCAAATGGTATTCTAAGGAGGATTGATGTTATTAGAGAAAGACTGGATGGCCCTTTTGGTCAGCTAAGCCCCTAAGCTGAAGTCAGATACTTAAAGGTTGTAAGGAGGAAGTGAGTTTAGGAGTAGAATTGTTGACATTTTCTGAATAAAAGAGTGAAAAGAAAATGGCAGTCCTGAGAGTGAGCTGTGAGAGGTGACAGGGACAAAGGAAGCCAAGAAACCAGCAAATGGAGAAAGGCCTGGAAGTGACATGAACTGGCTTGACCAGTGAGACCTATCCCTGGGACAGACAGGCCAAGTACACTCTCAGGGACAGCACTGTCCCGCGTACGATTGTGACTTCTGCGCTGTGGGATGTGGTTGTGTGATGCCTCTTTGGCTCCAAAATCCTCCGTAGAGATTCCAGTCAGCAAAACTGCTATAGCTTTAATCTTCAATGCCTCCCAAAGGCCCCTGCGTTAAAGGTTTAGCACCCAGCCTGGGGCTCTTGGGAAGAGATGGAACCTTTAAGAGGAACAGCCTTGGGAGAGGATTTCTGGTGAGTCAGGGGTGTGCTCTTGACCAGAACATTGTGACCCAGCCCCTCTCACACCCCAGTGAGGAGTCTTCCACACAAGCCTACCTGGATGTGCCACCCTAGGCACAAAGGAAACAGGGACAACCAGTTTGGGGCTGCATCTCCGAAACTGTAAGCCAAAATAAACCTTTCTCTGTGTGAGTTGAATTATCTCAGGTATTCAGAGCAGTGACAGAAAGCTCTTTCATACAAACTCTTTGTGACTGGAAGGCTCAAGAAGAAAGGCCAGCTATACAAAGACAGATGGAAGAACACCATCAGACCCAGAACAGAAATCAGGAGTCTCTCAAAAGGAACCCAACGAGGTCCCCATGATTCACAGAAATCATGGAAAGAGGAAACAGAAAAAGGCTTCAGCCATCTTAGCTAGAGCTCAAAGGGAAGACTCACTCCAACTGATACTCCAGCTGTTTACTCTGCAGCTTCATCTCCTAGCTGAATACCCTTGTGGTACCTTAATTCTGGCTGGGAATCTCCTCGTGCAGTGCCCAGCTCCACAGTTTAGCACTTAATTAGCTTGGGTGTCCTGGGCCATCCTCCACTTATCACATGTTACTATTTACTTCTAAAATATGATTGTGGTCCAGGTGCTGATTTAACAGAGGTTCAACCCAACATCCCCAAATGCCAAAGGGCTGCCTCTGAAGCCAGCAGGAGTGCATTTTTCCCAGAGAAGTAACGTTTTAAATCAGATGCTCTCAAACTTTAATGTGCACATGAATATATGAGGATTATTAAAAATAGATCCCTAAACTCTACCACCAGAGACTCTAATTCTGGGATGGAATCCAACAAGCGGCATTTGATTAAACACCCAGGTAATTCTGATGTAACCACACTTGGGAAAACATTGGTATTTGTAGCGATCTGATTTTCTTCATACCCTCACAAGAACTAATATAATCCATAATGCCCATCACTGAAATAGTAGTCATAGTGCTTTTCAGCCTTAGACACCCCCTTTCCTTATTCTCAGATTCTTAAGCTAAATGTCTGACAGCTCTGAATATGCAGAAAGCTAGTCTGAAATCTAACTGAAGCACTAGGAGATCCCTGTTTTACAGGGTAAGCAGAGCAAGGTAGGAACAACTGCTGTATGAAAGGTTGCCCTGAATTCCAAATTTTTGCCTTTACTGCGTAACCCAATACAGACTGTACTTAAGAAGTTTGTCCCTTAAAAGGGTCAAGATTGCTCTCCCAACTTACCTCACTCCTAGCCAAACAATAAAGTTAAGAAAATGTAATTCCATGAATTTCTGTATGATGGTGTTTCTTGAATAGCACAGACTGTTTTTGTATTCCCCATGCACACGCTCCATGGAAATTACTTGTAAATAATGCTCAAACACAGAAAGTAAGAATGAAAATGAAGTTGAAGTTTATTTTGTGAATAAACACCAAGGAAAACATACCGAAAGGCCTAAGCTAGAAAGGGCCTCAGTAGTAGTGTCCGATGTGATTTTTAAAAGTGTGTGTATATATATATATATATATATATATATATATAGTATATATATGTATATAAATATATATAAAATATATACATATATGTATGTATATATATACACATATATGTGTGTGTGTGTATATATACATATATATATATATATATATATATATATATATATATATATATATGACTAGAATTGTTCTATGTGGCTGAAAGATTTCAGAAAGTCTTTGCATGATGACCTGCCAGAATCTCTGTCTGGCAAAGGTTACTAAAAGTCACAAGATACAAAGAGAGAAATTTTTAACTTAAAAAAAATCCATCAAGCTTATAGCAGAGTAACTTCTAGACCTTGAATGACACAACATGGCAATTTTATTGGCTGACCTTTCAAAAGAGAGAAGATCTAATTAGTCACTCTGATGTGCACTTCTGAATACAAAGAGAATGCAGAGATCTCAAATCCCCCACCATGAAAGCTAAACATTTGGGAGTAATATTGCTAATTAAAATACAACTTTGCCACTAAACACACAGACCCCTGCTCAAACCCCCAGTGGCTGAACCTGCTGTCTCCCTCCCTCCCCCCAATGTGCTACCTGCCATTTCCCACCACAAAGATTCGCTCTTAGTGCAATTTTCTATAACAGATGCAATGTGTTTACTTGGGTGCCTAGAGACAGAATCTCTGCAGGTAGGTAATCATTAGAAAGAGTGAAATCAAGAAATCACTGCAATCCCCACCTCACCTCCTGCAAAAAATAAATTCCATGCCGACTAAAGATTTAAAGCTAAAAAATTAATCCACAGAAAGGAGGATAAACGAACAAGTTTGCCACGCTGTTTATCATAGTAAAGCATAGCAAAATATGTTTAAACTTGATCATTCATCAAGAGGAGTGCATGCAAACATAAATTACAGTAGTCATTCAGTGGAATAATATGTGGCTACTAAAATAGCACATTGAAAGGAGGAGGTGGAACTGTATATACTGACATAGACATCTATTGCTTTCATAAGTGAGAAACGAAATTAAAGTAAGGTGTGTGTTGAGCAACATAAATCCTGGGGAAGATAATGCATATTTGTTATATCCAGATTCAAGAATAGGGGGGCTTTCACTTTATAGCGTACTGTATACTGTTGGCACAGTTGGAAAGTTTGCTACAATAAGAACGAACAACGGAGTCACATCATTAAAAAAAAAAGTTAATTGTTAACTTCCATCCTTCCCAGATGAGTGAAAAGATCATCAAGTAGTACAATCATGGTTAAAAGTATGCAGCAAAACAGTGAAGAGCTTTGTGGATTCAAATTCCATCAGTTTTTAATCATAAAAGTCATTTGACCTCTCTTTGTTTCAGTTTTACTTTTTGTAAAAGAGGCATAATAAAAGAAACCACTTTCTGGGGTTTTTGTAAAGATTAAGTGAGGCAATACATAAATAAAGTGCTTTAAAGGATCTGATAAATTTAATTTTATTGTTATTATTTCCATTAAAGGAGTGTGTTGAGATATAAATATAAAGGGTCCCCATAGGGCTTCATTCCCAATGAAGCAATGGTCAAACACGGGGTCCCAGAGAGGTGGCTGGATCATGTGGCACTGACTTCACATTCAACCACTGCAGATTAATCCATTGATGGGTTCAGAGCTAACTGGGCTATTAGGAGGTGGGGTCCAGTTAGAGGAAGTAGGTGAGTGGAGGCCTGCCTTTGAAGGGTACGCCTCTCCCCATCCCTTTCTGTCTCTGCCTCTGTCTCTGTCTCTCTCTGTCTCTGTCTCTCTCTCTCTGCCATGATGTTCTGCCGACTAAATCAGAAACAGTGGAGCAAAGTGGACTGAAACTTCTGCAGCTGTGAACCAAAATAAACCTTTATTCTGTTAAATTGTTATTTTCAGTTACTTTGTCAGAGTGAAGGAAAGCAGACTAATACAGAAGAGGTAAACCATCTCTTTGTCCTTAATTGACTTCTTTTATTATGCTTCTCACAGTGTGAACATCTTCCTGGGTTCCATAGGATCACAGAATTTAAAGGTCTGTACCCTTCCCTCCTCCTTTTTTTTTTTTTTTTTTTTTTTTAAGACTAGAACTTGCTATCTAGTTCAGACTGGCCTTCAAATCACTATGTATCCCAGGCTGGCCTCAAACTTATGATTGTCCTGCCACAGCCTCTTTTTTTAAATTTAGTTTGAAGGTAGTAGAAATACAACAGAACAAGACAGAACAAAGCCAGTTGAGAGTGCAGTGAAATTTGTACAGAACTTTACAGCAGGTTACCAGGATAATAGTAATAGGTACCACAGTATATCTTATTATCGTCACAATAGTTGTCTAGTCAATTAAGTATAGCAAAATCAAACCAAAGACAGAACATTATAAAACCAATTGAAAGAGAATATTGAATAAAGTAATCATAATGAAACAAAACAGTGAAAACAACATTTACTTTCAAACAGAAGATAGAGGAAATTCCCCATATTTGCTATATTGCATACAGTCATCCTCCCAAGAGATGCTTAGACCTCTGTCCCCAGTTGCTAATGGAGAGAGTGCACAGGTAGGCTCACAGGGGACACTACTGGGTCTCCTCCTGGCTCACGCTGGAGGAAGGTGCTTACCAAGAGGGTAGGTGAATTGCTTCTTTGTGTAGCTGCCTGGGTTCCACCATGGCGGTGGCTGGATCTTGGGGGCCGCTGACTGGTTCTCCTCCTGGCTCATGCCAGGGGAAGGTGCCTACCAAGAGGGTGGGCAAATTGCTTCTTTGTGCAGCCACCTGGGTTCCATCATGGCCGCGACCAGATCTCTGCCTCAGCCTTTTGAGTGCTAGAGTTACAGGCATGCACCACCGTGCCCTGCAAGACGTATGTTTCTGATGCAACACAGATTCTAGACACAATTCAACTACTTTTGGTAGTCAGTCAAAGACATAGTGATTCATTTCAGTACTGTGGAAAACCAGCTATGACAGATTTACTGAAAAATAACATTAGCCTTCACTGTGGTGACACCTAACTGTGGCCATGTATACTTTAATCCATGAGCAATTTAAGAGAAATTTTTTAAAAAGTAATTTTGTCTACTCTCAATTTTTGTCTTTATGTATTGACTTCAGAACTCAGCCACAATGTGAGATGCAGTTGTTCCTTAAAATTTTTTAAAAAATGGTGAACTCCCCAAATTTTGTACATGAAAGGATGACCAAACATTTTGTGCTTGATTTTATGGCCTTTTTAGTATTCCTCTTATACCTTATTGTGCTATAAAGGTTTGTGACTCTCATTCTATCTTGAATTACTTTGTAGTTGGGCTTTATCAGGGAGGGAAGGGGCTCCTCAGGAGCAGGAAGCATCACATAATTGTAATCTCTGGGAGACACAACATCTGATGCTGGGAGCTCTGTGGCCCAGAAACCAGTGCTCCTGGTGCAGAGAGTAGGGCCCTGCCATCAGCAATGGCATCTTCAGCCCACTGAACATACATATTGGCTGACATCAGCTTTGTGGAGCCTGTGGTGGGCACCAGTTACTTAAGATCCACTCTTGGGACAAGCACAAAAGGAAAGGTGGCCACAGCGGATGGGAGCAGATACCATGAAATGGACAAGGTGCCATCTTGTAGCATCCCATTAAAGGTCATGAGAGGAATGAAAAAGACCCACTACTTGGAATGCTGTAAGGAATCCTTGAAAGATTTCCAATTGAAATCCAGTCTTGAGGCCCCACTGGATACATTAAGGGATAGAAATTTTGGCAATGGACTTGGATTCAGGACTTGAAAGAATCACAATAAATTTTATGGAAAAAACAAGAGAGAAGACTCTTTACATATTTCAGCCATTGTCCAGCCAGTGAAAAAAAGCCCTTTGGGGGTAGGAAGTTGGACATCGGGGGACCCTTGATCATCTTTAGAGATGCTTTCCAGAAATGCCATGAGTCCTGTAGGCTCAGAGATCTTGGGGTTTCTTTGATCATTTACCAATCTGACAAATATTTGTGTCAGAAACTGTAAAGCTATCCTGAAAAGATTCTGAAGGCCTCTCTTTTGGCAATCACAAGGAGAACCTGAAGAACGAAATGATCCAACAAAGTCGGGATAGAATAATCCCTCTGGCTGGTTAGCAGGTTCAAGGTAGATACAAAGATCAGGGGACTTGGCCCTCAGTCTCGACCCCCAACCTCAACCTTCCTCCAGACTTTAAAATATATACTTATTTCAGCTAATCCATCTAGAGAAGCCCCTGTGAGAGTATAAGCCAACTGTGAGTTTTTTAATATTAGAGTTTTATTGAATTACTGAAATAACACCACACAAAAAAATTAAGTAAAAAATTAAAAATTAAAAAAATTTAAAAAGAAATGGTGCCACATAGATTCTGAAATAGTGTTTCACTAGGGGAAATGAGTTTCCATGTTTTACAGCTTATAGGCAAGGCTTAGAGTGAGACATCAAAAGCAGGTGCATCTCTGAAGTTAGGTTTGTTTTGTTTTGGTACTGGGGATTGAACCCATTAAGCCACTAAGCCACACTCCCCAGAATCCCCTTGTTTAAAATAAATTCTTGCTAAATTGCCCAGGTTGGCCTCAAATACATGACCCTCTTGCTTCAGCCTCCCAAGTGCCTGGGATTACAGGCATGCAGTGGCACATTTGGTTAGATTGGTTTGTATTTTTAAGGTGATAGTTGACTATAAATGAGGAAAGTTTCCAGTAAAGAAGCAAGGCATTCCAGGGTTTTAACTGCAGGACCAATGGGAAAATTACTGCTTCTCATTCTGTGACCTTAGTGACCTTATTCCTTCCTATATCAATATCTGGGGAGAAGCCAGATACAGGTTTGACCTTGAGACATCTGAACCATACAATATGTGTGCTGTAATGTTTTAAATGAGATCCTATAGAAATCTCAGACAGCCCCATCACCTTTGACTAGACTTAAAACCAAGAAAGGAAGATGCAAGTCAATAAATAGCAATTGCTTATCCAGTGTTCAAGAGAAAAATGGAATGATCCATTGCCCTGGCCCTGAACCCCAGGAAATTCATCTGTCTGTGGTGGTGGGGACTGGGGACTGTACAGAAGGCCCAATAGGAACAAAGGCTTAAAGACACAGCCAATTTTGCATCTTTTAAAAAGGAAACACAACATGTTTTTAATGCTCGTGTGCTAGTGACCTCTCAGGCCTGGAGGAACAGATCTCAGCAGTGCCATGGGCTTACCCATTATTTAATGACACAGTGCTTTAAGCCTATCAAAACATATGAGCTAGATGCCACCCAGACAGTGAGAAAAATGCTTACCACATCTTCCAAGGTAAACAACACACAAGTACGTCAGGGTCTCAGTAGCCCCGTTTCTGTGAAAGAGTGCCAGCAGCCGAGGACCTTGTGGCAGACATTGGTAATGACCTTCACAGTATCCACTTCCCTTGCCTCCTAGCTGACTCAGCTCCAATTGTGTGCAAAATGCCCTGATGGGTCCTGGTGCATCTTGACAATCCTGTTCCTCACTTTCTCAGTCTCTTTTAGGCTGGGAATGAGGGGGCCCTTTGACTGACTCAAGACTAAGCAAGGAGTTTAAGAAGTTATTGGGCTGTTTCTGGAAAGCATGGAGCTTTACCGATGTGAAGCAAATATGTAAATGGTGTGCTCCTTTCCCAAAAACCAGTTCCCAGAGAGACTGAAGGTGCAGCCCAGTGGTAAAGGGCTTGCCTGGCTTGTGTGAGGCCCAGTACTCTGCAGGAAGACAGCCCGTCCTCAGCTCCAGACCCCTCTCATATCCCCTGTCTTCCCTACCACCACCCGGCCAGGAGCAGGACAGGCAAAGCACAGGATGTAAAAAATGCCCAAACACCAAGAGAAACATTTCGATGCAGTCATTTTGAAATTTTTTAAAATATTGATTTTTTTCACCTTATGTTTTAGGCTTCAGACTGGCTCAGTGCAATACTGTTATGACTCCACTCTTTATCTGAAATTTAGATATTTTGTTCACTATGAATATTTTTGCATTCATTTTAATTTTTACTAAATTACATCAATGTATTTTCCACCTCAATTATTGAACTTCTTTCCATTTTGTGCTTAAAGGGAGTGATTTCCTTGCTCATTGCCTTCTGGACACACACAGACTAGTGGCAGGTGGTGTTGGATTTCAATGCTTGCCATCTGGGGCCTCCCTGACCCAGAAACTGCCAGGTCCCAGAGATAGCAAAAGACCTACCACTCTTGTGTGCTTTAACACACAGCAGTCCAATGGGAAGTCCACGTGGTAGTGCACCCCTCCTGTGGGAGCCGCAAGGAGCGATCTTTTCAGCGATGTCCTGGCCTGCTGGCCTCCATCTGTAAGCAGTACTCAGGGAAGGGGGAACGGCAGTGACCAAGGCATGTTTTAGGAAGCTGCCCAGAAAGGCATCTCAGGAGGGGCAGCTTCTGAGCAAGACCTGGAAGGCAGGGAGGGAGAGAAATATCAGGAGAAAGGAAATAACCTGGTTTCTGGAAAGATCATTGCTCACCCTGGGCCACTTCTCTTCTCCTGTGACGTCACATACCATCTTCTTCTGGTTTCCTTTCACCTTCCCATTCAGACTCTTCAAGCCTCTGGGGTTTCCCTGCCATACTTCTACCTCCAGATCTCACAGGTCTCTGGTAGCAGTGACATTTCTGGGGACCGATTTGTCCCCTCTGCCAGTTCTGAGTGCTTAGTGGCTTTCTTGCACATTGTCACAGATGCTTCATACTTACCCTATCTGCAAAAAACATGTGAACTCATCTCACAGCATACAAACATGGAGATGCTCAATATTTCCAGCCTGTGGTATAAAAGTATCGCAGTTGGTTCTTCTGCCCCCAATCTCTCCAGCTCAAATTTATGCTTCACAGTGTTGCCAGAGACTCTTATCCTAGCACTCCGTTCCTGGTAATCCTAGTGGTTTCCTATCATCTACAACCAAAGTCAAGAACTTGCACCCTTCAGGCGCCATCATGCTGGCTTCTTTACTAGCAGTACCCCCAAATCGCAGGCTTGTGTCCCACCATTGTCCCTACAAAAGCCTCAGATTTACTGACCTCTTTTACTGCAGACATCCATGATCTGACAATTGCATCCTGAATAGTTGAAATAGTCTAATTACAAAAGACATGCTTGTTATTAGAAAATAAAGTCAAGCCTAATGAACAAAATTGAAGTTGATGTATGTAATCCTCCCACCCTCTACTATTCATTTACAAGTATTACTTGAATATCTACCATGTGTAAAGAGCAAAGAATCAGATTGAAGCAGAGCATAAGAAATAGAAACGCATTAAGATGTTTGAGTGAGAAGTGGGGGCTGTCCTTTTCTATGTTGTTTCCTCTGTCTAGAGCATTTTGCATCCTTGTCCTTGAATCCTTGAAGGTCAGCTCAGGCCTCTTCTGCTTTATAAGTACTTCCTGATTTTCCCCAAACTAAGCCAACCACTATTTTATCATTTTGTATCTTTTTAGTCATCCAAGGTAGCCCAGGTCACAAAATCCCCATTGAAAGTTGTTGGCTGCACCTCTCCCTCCTCTTCTAGCCTTCAGGTCCTTAAGGGTGGGAGCCCTGGTGACCTCTCCAGGACCTGGCACCCAGTAAGCTCTTGACTAATGAGCCATGACTCATGATGTTCTCTTGAGTCAGAAAAACCCAAGTGGTTTCAGCAGCTACCACTCCATTCAACAAAAGCTTTGCATATTTTCCAAACACCTCTTTTTCATTGAAAGCATTTTCCCAGGTCATGTTTTAAGTGTAATAAGAGACATAACTCAATTTAATGGGACATGTTACACAATAAGTGAGTTCTACTGGATACCAAAGCAAATTACAAGAGCATTTACCACGGTTTGTACTCCCATGGAACCCTTGAAAATTATTTAGCCTGCCTTTCTTACTAAACACCCTGCCAGTTTCAAAGCATTTAAAAATAATCAATTAGCTAATCCTTGCAACACTTCTCAGGGTTTAGCAAATGGCCTCAGAGCGTTCTGGAGATATATTTTGAAAAGACAGAGATGAAACACAACTATGGTGAAAAGCAGTTGCTGAGCAGCCAGCAGCTAATGTAAGACACCAGTGAAAGATGCTTCATTTATCAGGGACCCCTGCTTCTACTGCACAGCATCTGAAAAAGATTCATCTGCAAATTGCACAGACTTAGACTAAGATTACCAGAGCAACCGTGATCATCTGTGAGAAATAATGTATGATTCAGATAAGCAGGAACTTCGGGGGTACAAAGAAGAGCCCCACAACTTGAAACACAAAGATAGGCAAAGCAAAGGATGAGAGGAACTAAAAGTGACTGCTTCAGATTTGATCAGAGCTTACTAGTGAGGAAGATAGTATAGATTGAGGGGAAACTACAGAATTTTGGAGAACTAATGCATGTTTTTGCAATAAGTCTGTGAAGTCAGTAACATTATCCCCATTTTAAATTTGAGGCTCCCATAGATTAAATGATCTCCTAGCTTCTAGTTAGCAAGTGACAGGGATGTATTTAAATCTAGGTCAGTCCTTCTCCAAATGGAGGACTATTGTAGGCTAACATCCCCCAATAACACAAGCTTTCATTGAATGAGTTTCTATCTCAGACACCAATAAGAAACTAATGACAAGGCCAGCATGGTGACTCATCCCTGTAATTCCAGCACCCAGGGAGGCTGAGGCAGGAAGATCATTATGAGTTTGAGGCCAACCTGGACTACAAAGTGAGCTCAAGGCCAGCCTGAACTGCATAGTGAGACCCTGTCTCAAAAAAGCCACACACACACACACACACACACACACACACAAAGATAGAAAAGAAAAGCTGAATAACTTAAAGATAGTTTAGTAACAAACTTATCTCAATGAATGGGCGAAGAGAGTTGAACTAAACTAAAACATATTAAACAGAAAAAGCAACGAACATCTGCCAACTCTTCTTGTCTTCCTAGTGACACAGGAAAACACAAAATCTAGCCTCATCCATTTGGAAATGAACAAATAATGCAAACTGAAGGAGAGAGAACAGAGAGGGGAAAATGAAATATAGAAACAGATGAACAAATAGAAGAATCCTTTCACCAGAGAATCAGCCAAGGATCTCAGCATATTCCTTAAATGTAGTCAACAGTTTCAGAACATGGAATAAATATCCACATCTATCAATTCTTCTTTCTGTTTTCACTATCTTTAATTTCTGTGTAATGAGGAAAAACTATCATTAAAGAATAAATAACCATTGAAGCAAAAACCTATCATAAAATAATGTTTAAATTGAGATTAAATACAGACACCTACACAGCCCAATTATTCCTCTAAAACAACTCTTAATATTCAAAAGCAAAGAATCTTGGCTGCCTTGGCGGCCTGCTGAGAGAGTAGAACTCAATTTAAAAGCAAAGCGGGGAAAGCTGCACTATACTCGTCCTGAGTTTTTGATTGATGACTGCATAGAAACTGAAGGAAGGCAGTTGTATCTCACTTATTTCCCATTTTAAAGTCCTTCTTATTCTAAAAGTGTCCCACCTGCAGTACAGCCATGGCACCACCATCGCACACCCCATGCATCAGGCCAGGAACAGAGCTGACTGGCCTCCCAGCTAGTGAGAACCAGAGCTCGGGATCCACCATCATAATGGGGAAGAGGAAAGGCCCACACTTAGGGCCACAGGCTGCTCAGGGCTTTCCGTTCAGCTGCAGACTTAGCCTGGTCCACACCCCTCATTCTATAAGTGAAAAAAAGCAGATTCTAAAAGGATTAAGGGGGAAACCATTCCACAAGGAGGGAGACCCGTAACAAAAAGACTTTTTTCTGTTTCAGTGAATTCTTAAGTCTTACAGGCCAAATTTTACTGCAGTTAGCACAATGATAACGGTAAATAAAGCCATCTACATGATCACTCAAATAAGTAACTGTGCAATTAATCTTGCTTGAACACTTTGGTACACAAATACTGTTGTCATGAGTGAAACTGGGCCTGAGGCCAGGTAGAAATGAGAATAAGTCTATAGCCAAAGGCAAAATCTGCATGAGAATGGTTGAAAGCCCTTAGGTGTGTTATAATGAGATGTCCAAAGTTTACTTTAAAATTGTTAGAGGGACAAGGGAACGAAAACTGTGGTAGTTAGGTTAAGTTTTACATTAGAGGCAGTCAATGGTCTCAGTCAGGAACCCATACTCCTTGGGTAAAAGTTGACACTCCAGTGGGACCACTACTTTCACTCGGTGGTCATTATCTGTACTTTCAGCAATTAACATAAGCAATCATCATATACTACAAACATGTATAACAATTATCCATACAAAGGGGCCCTAGAAATGCAGGCAGGAGGAGAGGGGGAGGTTATACAAAAGAATTAAATGTCATGCATGTGTACCAATTCCCCACGATGAATGTAATCATTGTGTACTACAAATACATATTAATAAAAAATTATTATTTAAAGGATCAATTTCAGAAATAGAATTCTACTGGTGAAGTTACAGGCATTTTTCTCAGCACCAGGAATGCAGAAACAAGTTCTCATTGGTGAAAATAGTGATATCAAAGATAATGTGGGTTGGTCCAGTATGTGTCACACTCCTTCCCCTCAGATGCACAGGCTACATCCCGTGTGCCTGAGGATGAGGCCTCCCACCTACATGGTCCTGAGGCCTTGCCCTA
The DNA here is from genome assembly GCA_004027295.1 of Dolichotis patagonum. Classification (NCBI taxonomy): domain Eukaryota; kingdom Metazoa; phylum Chordata; class Mammalia; order Rodentia; family Caviidae; genus Dolichotis; species Dolichotis patagonum. The sequence goes on along the minus strand of PVJX010032284.1, from coordinate 2,462 downwards.
CAACACACAGACCTGGAGGGATGCAGAGGGGCAATAGGAAAAAGTGATAGGGTGATAGGGTCATAAGAAAAAGGACAAGGGTGATGTGAAGCTTCATTGTGTGACAGCACAAGGCTGCTTATCTATGCAAGATCTTGTGTTGTCACACAATGAAGCTAACTGCACAGTTACTTATTTGAGTGTTAAGGTGTCAAACACATTTCTTTCAAATATAGACAGTCCTGTAGAAAGTGACTATGCGTTCCCTCAAAGCTTACAGTGTTCTGAAAGAACCAATACAGAGGAGACCACATGTTTAGCCACCTCTAACTCATGCCAAAGACAAAATTACAATTTCCAGGCACAAATACAAGATCTTGCAAGTATGCTATGGCTTGTTCTCTGCACTGCCCTGGATAATTTACCTTTAAGTAACCACGTCTGTTTTACTGTATAATTTTCATATGGTTGCAATCTGCTGATAAATACCTTCCCTGCAGTGCTTCTAGATTAAATTTTTAAAACACACCTCTTGAGATTTTTAATTATTTTCATTTTAAATCATTTTCAGTTTTTTGCAAAAACTCATTTTTAAGTAGCTCCAACATGAGGGAATTTTGTCAAACACTTTAACTCAGTATTTTCATTTATTATTTTAGTATTAAATTACATATCTACTACACATACTATATGCCCATTTTTCATAAAGAACCCAGCTAATTGCTTTTCCAAACTCTATACTGAACAATGAGGAAGAAGACATTACAAATCATCTGGCAATAGCATTGACAACCACTGGGGCTTCTGCAATATTAAATACCAAAGATGGAGCAGCCAATCTTACAGAACCAATGGAGGGCTCTTTGCATAATCCTTTAATGAAATGAGACTGCTGCATTAGAAGAAGTTGGGCAACCCTGACCTACATTCGTACAGTAGGGCCATTGCCCTAGATGTCTGTCAAGATTGTGCATTAGAGTGTATTCTTAATCAGTGAGCAATCAAAACAAATATTTCACTTCACTTCACAAATCCATGCCATGTGATTGCATCTGACACATCTAGGAGAAGATAATCCCTTCCAGTTCACTTCCTCCTGTTTCTGAATGTGGGCTCAGTTGACTTAAGCAGGGCTCTCCCTTCCGCCATGGAGTAGAGGGAAACAGGGAGTGCTCAGAGGATCTGGTGAAGCAAGAATGCCCACTGGGCACTGGACTAGGAATTATGATAACCAAGACTCATTTCCTAACCAAGACTGAGTCTGCCAGAGTTGACAGAGTTCTCCTAAATTAGGTACAGTAAGAAACCAGCATGGCATTCTTTTTGACAGAAACAAAGGTACCAATATGTTTTTCAGCGTTATGTCAACCCTTTGGCAGTTGGAAAAACAAAAAGGAAATCCCTTCAACTTCCTATCAGTAAGGAAATGGCTGAATAAATTACTACCCATTCACTAATGGATTGTGGTGCAAGTAGAAAGGCAGTAGAACAGAGAGGTTAAGAGCATGGCGTATGCAGATTGGCTGCCTGGGTTTTTCATGCTGCCACTTCTTAAGCTGGATGACGCTCACAAATGACTCAATTTATTTGGGCTTCTGTTTTCTCAAATGGAAAATGCTGAATGCAGATAATTACAGTGCCTACTTCACTGTTGATAAAAGGATTAAACACATATAAAGTGTCTATAAATGTGATCTGGGTATAGTAAGCATTCAGTAAGGAAGCTATTAATATTTAAAAGATTTAATTAAGTCTTGTTAGATCTAATAACTGAATCTGTGCCCTTGGCAAAGTCATGCTCAGTGTAAGACAGTACAAAAAAGTAACTTTATGTATGTGTAACTCTATATATTGATCTATATTGGACCAGCCCAGAAAATGATATGAAAGAATACACATAATTCGATGTTGATGTAAGAGTATACATCAAATTATTGATACTGGTTAAGGGTGGGGGGAAAAAGGGTGGCTTGGGAGGAAGGAGAGAGAGAATAAAATTTCTCTATAAATTTTTGTGTTAATCAATTTCTTGTAATAAACCATGTAACATTTCAAGTCTAGCAAATTAAGAAAATACGTGTTTACCCACCTGGAAACCAGCATCATGTGCAGGCCACTGCCGGAGTGGGGGCAGCCAGACCCAAGCCTCTCTCCGTGAGTCAGCACCACTCTCGGACTGTGGAGGGAGAGAGCCAGGCCTCACCAGGAGCTGATCCCTGCCTGGAAACCATATCATTTTTATTGTTTTCTTGGGTTGGGTTTTATTCTCTTTTGCTTTGTTTGATTGTGTTGAATCTGATGGCATGAGCAGTTACTCAAAAAATAACAAGTTATTTGAAAGATAGCAAGTTATTTAAAAGACAAGACATATTATGGTAGCCATTTTGGATTTACTATTGGCTTGCTTTGAAGTCCTTTATTGCATTTATTGTTTCTACTCTATTCAGTTCTGTTTGATTTTTACTATGTCTGAAGGTATCTGC